>PKML01002447.1:34569-87647 GCA_002933935.1 Eutrema yunnanense
TAGTTAGGGGTCGAACACAAGGACTCACAGAAATCACACAATAAATTCTATAGTATCAAGCTAAGCTAAGCAATTCAGGTTTAGCAGAAAACAGAAAGTAGTAAACGAGTTGTATTCAATGGGAAAAAGATAGGTTCAGGGATATTTCTCAGGAAAATCAATGAATGCACAATAAACTAACTAATCAGGGTTCAAGTTACGCACGGTTCTAGAACTCAAATCACTAGAGTATAGTTAACCAACTGTCGTTGCGAAAACTATCTAAATCTAAACTTCAGAATCCCAAATTTCTTTGCAAATCCATAAGAATAAATCAGCCTTAATTTCAAGTTTGATATGTTCACAAATCAATTAAACCAAATTTCTTTGCGAATAATCAATTTGCTCACCCTAAGTTCTATCAGGTAATTAATCGCACTGTCGTGCCTAATCAATTATCCTAAGATCTAAGTTCCAGGTGATCAATTTAGAATTAGCTTTGAGAACAACCTAAGGTGAAAAACTAATTCAGATTATGAACCCTAAATAACTAATCAACCTAGCATTCCAAGAAATTCCTTATGAGAATCCCCAAACCTAACAGGAGATCTACTCAGACATGAAGATTAAATCAATAGACATGTTTGAATAAATACTCTATATAAAATCAGAAAGAGAAACAAAGGTTTTGAGATCTGATCTCGGACGAAGGGAAATCAGACTTGTCTCTCTCACCAAATTCTCTCCTAAACTAAAGCAAAATAAAGCATAGCCTAAACAATGGCTGTAAAATCCTATTTATAACCTAAAACACGAATTGGGGTCTTCTTGCAAATATCAAAGTCTTCTGGGCACTTTTGCAATTCTTCAAGTCTTGGAAAAAGTCGCGGCCCATGAATTCTCGATGAGTGTCGATCGATACCAGGGGTATCGATCGATGCTTGTTGCTCAGATCATGCACTTAGTCATCAGACTTCAGTTTCGCTCCAGAATGCTCCATAAACTCCAATATCTCCAATAATACTCCAAATGTGCCAAAACCTGTAAAGGACTCTAAAAGACTCCAAAATACTATGAAGACTCTATAAAAAGGACTTATATCATGGCTTAAATAGGGTAAAAACCATGATATATCAATTGTATGCATCGACTCCAGTAGACCACAGTTCTTTTAACTCATCAATAAGAGGTCGGAGGAAGATATCGAGACTAGCTCGAGGATGATTTGGCCCAGAATTCATAATTGTTAGAAACAAGTACTCCGTATTCATGCACATACCAGGGGGTAAATTATACAGAGTCAAGATCACATGCCACAATGAATGATTTTTTGACATGCCAAATGGATTGAACCCATCTGTACACAATCCAAGATAAACGTTTCGGGGTTCTTCGGCAAACCGGGGATGTTGATCTTGAAAATTTTTCCACTCCGCCCCATCACACGGATGACACATTTCTTCCTCATTTGCTTCGTGCTCGGCGTGCCATCTCATTGCCGCTGCAGTCTTCTCGCTCTGATACATTCTCTTTAATCTGTCAGCAATAGGCATATACCACATACAACTATATGGTACATTGGTCCTACGGTTTTGCTCGTTAGTCATCCATCTTTTTGAATTACAAATCGACACTCATCTAACCATTCATCATCTTTCTAGAAGATCATACAATTGTTAATTCAAACATCAATTGCATGACATGGGAGCCCCAAATTGCGCATCAATCTGTTTGTCTCGTAATGTGAATCGGTTGCCTGGTTTCCTTCTGGTAAATAATATGTCAAGATTCCGCATACCGAATCCACTAACTTTTCACTCATATTATGATCTGCCTTATTTTGCATGATTCGAGCAGCTAAGGATAACTGCGAGTGACCTTCACGACAACCATCGTATAATGGAGTATTCGCTCCATCTAACAAGTCGTATAATTTTTTTGAATGATTACGTACCGGTTCTTTTACATTCTGATAACTAACATCCTGATGATAGTAGTTATCAAAACTCATATTATCACGAAACGCATCATTCACCATATCCACATATCTATCTTCTACTACATTACCCACATCTTCACTCCCACTTACATGCGTCCTATCAACATAACTCGTTCCTAAATCCATATCCAGTTCTTCACCATGCTTATACCAAATATAATAATCTGGCATAAATCATCTACTATACAAATGTCTCAAAACTCTTGTACCCGGGATAAATTTCTCATTCTCGCAAACAAGACAAGGGCAGTGAAACATACCGCGATTCCTTTGCGCTAGAGGCTGGCTATTTGCAAATGCCACGAATTGATCAACCCCCGCTGTGAACTCTGCCGAGAGATTTCCCGTCGCTTCATCGAACCTATTATACATCCACTCCCGGAAATTACCATAATTGTAATTTCCCGACATTCTAAGTTGAGAACCCTTATTCTATCTTTGATTTGTGTTTATAAACTCTTTCTTTGCTTTGTATTTCTACAATTGTGACAAAAAAATTCGAGTATGGCAAATATATAGAAAATTTCCTGACTGATTCCAGACTGCAAACCAAATTAGGTACACCAACCACCAAATGAAATCCACGTGATTTATAACTAAATTTTGCTACTGTTTTTCTACTGATTTGTTACTGTTCTACGACCCACCGAATTCAGTAGCAAATCAGTCGCTAAAATTACTACTGAGTAGCTACTGCATGTTTCCGACTACAATTCAGTCACTAATCAGTCGTAAAACAGCTACTAATTAACGACTGAAATTTTTAGTCACTAAATACCTACTGATTTGCGACTGTTTGAAAATAGTCGCAAATTAGTCAGAAATCAGTAGCGAAACAGTCGGTAAATTTACCGACTGCCTAATCAGTAGCAACAATCAGTAGCAAAAACCCTGTTTTGGAGTAGTGCTCGCTACTCCGTCGCAAATTTGAGACAAGCTTTTTCCTCGCAAATTTGCGAGGGAAATTGATTTGCGACGGAGTTCAGGTCCTCGCATTTCTATCGCTATACGTGATTTACGACTGCTTTGCTATGGATTTTGCCATCGCAAATCGGTTATTTTTTTGTAGTGTTGCGTGTCGCCTCGTCCTTAACAATGAGGAATCTAATGACAAGGTAACGCTCCTAAAGAGACGCAGACTAAACTTGCCATGCCCATCATTCTTCTAGGGATACTAATTCTCAAGGAGAAGATGTCGTTCAGTCCGGTTAATAACATCCTACCGTTTGATTTGTACTCGAGGTTGTCGTTGGACGTGTATGAGATCTAAGACAACTAGATGTCAAAAATGCATTCCTACAAAGGCGCCTTGAAGAAGAAGTTTACATGACACAACACTCTGGATTAATTGACAAAGACAATCCATGTCGTCTTCGAAAGCCTATCTACGAACTCAAGCAAGCACTACGTGCATGGTATAATGAGCTTCGATCGTTCCTCATATCTATCAGCTTCAAGAAATCCCTTGCGGATCCATCCCTCTTCATTTTCAACATTGGTACTTATCTCAACTATATCCTCATATATGTGGATGACACATTTGTTACATGAAGTTGTCATCAAGCGATCACCAAGATAATTCAACTACTCTGGGCTTGGATCTCTCTCAAAAATCTTGGCGAAATTTTATACTTCTTGGGGATCAAGGTCAAGCGGACATCAGATGGCCTACATCTCAACCAACAAAAATATACCAACCATATTTTGGCTCACACCAACATGACACAAGCAAAGCATGTTGCCACTCCACTTTGTTTTACCCAATCTTTGATAAGCGATGGCAAAAAATTTGATGATCCTACCGAATGTTGAGCTATCTTGGGAAGCTTACAATATATGGCATTCACTAGCCCATATATTGCATTTGTCGTGAACCGGCTGTATCAATTCATGCATAACTCAACCACAACTCACTGGGAAACAGTGAAACATGTTCTTTGCTACCTGGTCGGAACAGCTAATGAAGGTATCTTCTAATTTGCAACATCGCCCTTGACTCTTCATGCTTTCTTGGATGCTGAATAGGCCAATCGATCGTGATGATTTCTCATCCACTAGAGATTATATTATCTACCTCGGCAAAAACCCAATATCGTCTGGCATCTAAGAAGCAAAAGGGTATTGCTAGATCCTCAACATAAGCAGAGTATCGAACGGTGGCAATGATTGCGTATGAAGTTAAGTGCTTATATCGCTTATGACAGAACTTGGCATCAATCTTCCTTCCAATCCGACGATTTACTATGAAAAAATTGGTGCCCCTACCTATGTGCAAATTTGGAATTCAATGATCAAACACATTGCATTAGATTATTATTTTGTTCATAAATATATTCAAAGTGGAGCACTTCATGTCTCACATATCTCGTCAACGGATCAACTCGTTGATGTCCTTACATCGCTCTGATACAACTTGTTGTACTTTTCAAGTACCTGTCCAACTCTCCATTAATATGATATTGTCCGCTTTGGGTCCATGTGGCAAAGCTCGCACGAATTTATTTTTGGGCTTCTTCCCAAAATGCCTCGTACTAATCAAAGTTAGCCATTAATTATATATAAGATCATATTTGTCTAAACTTTCGAGTTGAGACTTAAATTGATATCTCAATATATATTAAAAATTATTTATTCTTTGTATATAGTAGAGTCGGTTGCAGTCTAGATCTTTCTAGATATTTTTTTTTTGAATTGAATGTCAAATTTATTCAAACAAAAAAAAACCCCGTTGTTACAACGAGTGTTACATCATTTTAAGAGTAGTTGGGGAATTCTTATACTTACAAAAGAATAAGTAACATATCCAAAAGTCATCTTGAAGCAAACCATGCTTCCATACCTCCTTCGTATCTTTAATCTCCCAAAGTACGAATAGATGTCAGTCAATTCCTTACTTGCTTGTCTATACTTTGAATGAGGCGCTGAGTTGGAGTTGGATATTCACCGTGGCGACGCTTGTTTCTTTCCCACCAAATCGTGTAGATAGTGAGCTGAAAGACATATCTAACAAGTCATAACCGGAGTTTATCTTGCGAAGCATCCACTAGCAATTCAAGAATTATTTCCCATTGACTCGTATTACCTTGTGCAAGCAGGTTCCAGGTAAGGTTTGCCCAGATCTCCTTCGAGTGTCTACAAGAGAAAAAGAGATGACTTCTAGTTTCGATAGGATCTTGAACAAAAACGCACGAGGTATTAGCTCATGTGTTCCATCTAGCCATTTTGTCCCCTGTCGTGAGACGGTTGTGTACGGCAAGCCACGCTACAAATGTAAATTTAGGAGTTGCATATTGAAACCAAATTCCCTTCCACCAGCGTTTTATGGGTTGTGCTTCTCTTATGAGGTTCCATGTCTCCTTTGAATTGAATATCGGCCTAAAATTATCATTCCTTCTTCTCCACAATACCACATCTTCTTCGTGAATCACTCCTCGCTGTCATTGAGTTACAATTGTTGCTTCGATTTTGTTTAGTGTATCAGAGCATTGTCGTCTTCGTCGATGAGAAATCAACACCCATTTGACCGATGAGTGAATTAGAATACCTAGATCAATGCAGCCCCTTGCACCCGTGAGGTCGATTAATCTGCTTAGAGTTGTCAATTTATCGTGGCAGAAGGATGTTGTCTCACCACTCAGAACCGTTGAGTAAAAAGCTTCGCAAGCTCTTGGAATTTGAGAATCTTCTTCCACGTCCTGGAACCCAGTGATGATTTGTTCTTCACCGTCCAAATCGAACCTTTGCGGATTAAATATCGATGTATCCAATTAACCCATAGCGAGGAGTGACATGAGAGAATTCTCCAGATTAACTTTAAACAGCTCACCTTATTTACCTCCGATATGGGACGAAGTCCCAATCCGCCCTCTTCTCTTGGTTTACAAACTTCACTCCATGCGACTTTTGCTTTTCTCGAGTTTAATTCGGGTCCCGACCAGTGAAAAGCCGAACATTACTTGTCAATTTCATCAATGCACGCTTTCGGTAGACGGAAAGCAGAGATCCAAAAGTTTGTCAAGTTGTGTATCACCGATGCTATGAGTTGAAGGCGGCCTGCAAAAGATAGATATCTTGCAGTCCATCCACTTATGCGTCGTCGAATCTGTTCTAGAAGTGGGTTGTAGTCATGAACCGTCATTCTTTTTGTAAGAAGTGGAAGTCCCAAATATCGCATCGGTAGAGTTCCTGAGTCAAAGGGGAATTGGTCTAGAATTGCTTTTTGTACCGCATCCGTAACCCCTGCTATATAAATTGTTGATTTCTCAAGGCTGGTATTCAGACCCGAGAAAGCTGTGAACTCTCGAAAAACACCAAGAATTCCTTCGATTGAGCTTTTCTTTCCATCGGCAAAAACCATAAGATCGTCTGCAAAGCATAGGTGCGTGAGATTAGGATTATGGCAGTAGGGATGATATCCAATTATATGAGACGAAGTTGCTTTGTCAAACATCTTTGAAAGTACATTCATACTAATCACAAAAATGTAAGGTGATAGTGAGCATCCTTGACATAAGCCTCTGTTATTTCGAAAGCACCATGATAACTCCCCAATATTCTGAACCGAGAAGGACGCTGTAGTGATGCAAAGTTTGATCCAATGTATAAATTTCTCAGGAAGTTTTGAGTGCCGATAAAGAGCAAATTGAAAACGCCATTGTACCGAATCAAAAGTTTTGGATATGTCTATCTTTAGGGCACATCGAGACGAGATCGTATCTTTGTGGTAGTTCTTGACGAGTTTTGATGCTAGGAGGACATTCTCCATCAGTAGACGCTCATTGACGAAAGCTGATTGGTTTAGTGCTATAAACTTCAGGAGTAACCGTTTTAGTCTATTTGCGAGAATCTTTGAGATGACATTGTATAGAACATTGCAGCATGTAATATATTACACATGATCTTTCTAGATATTAGACATGTAATATATTGAGATCAATAATAAGAAACCCTTTAGTCGTACACTGAATGTATGCAAAACTTTCGATAGTCTCTAGGTGTCTAATTATATTTTTCCTTAGAAAAACTAATTTCGTGCCCTTTATATCTATTTTTTTCTCCAGTTTTGAGAGTACCACTGCTTAAAAAACACTGTTACACAAAACCGAAAGAGAATAACATAAAACTACAAACGGTTTTATTATGAAAACAACATAGATTACAACTCAAACATAGAGACTACGATATGAAACTTTATTCCCACAGTTTCCCTTCTTAATATATCATGCCCATTTAATGTACTCTCTGACTTCACAGTGCCTTTCCAAAACAATACATTATTTCAAAGATATTGTTTAGCACGTCTCTCCCAGATTTTAAAATTGTTTTGACTCTCAAGTTTTTTTAAAAACATTAAAAAAACGTTTTATATAAAATCTGCAGGAAAAAAAATCTAAGTAAGTTGAGATGGTCTGATATCGTATGATAGGAGATCAACATCATATTTAAGTAATTAAATGTCTTAACTTATTATAGGATTCAACATAATACTTAGGCATGTGTTTTGAATAGCCTCCAATGGAAGATTATAGACTGAAATATATACTGTAATTTAAGCACCCGACTGCCTTTCGGATGCCGCGGTCAGTTCAGAGACGAGAAGAAGAACTGCAAAGAAACCCACCAGAAGCAAAGCCTTCGAAACCATTTTCTTCAATATAAAGAAACAACTAACAAGTGACGAATAAAAAATGTTACCCTTTATTTAAAAAGAACGAGGAGTAGTGAATGAGAAAAGTCAAATAACGACTAAAATGTAGTCCAATAAAAAGGAGATAATATATCATCAAAAAGTTTATTTACAATCTTATTATTATTTCACAAACAAATGCTCTCGGTCTAGAGGTAATAGTCAAATTGACTGGGATGGGTATGTGCCCTCTCTCCTGGGTTCGAGTGCGTTTGGCCGCCTAGAAACGCTTTAAATGGCAAAAAAACGTGGAGCGCCCGCAAGCTTCGTGGAATTAGTCTTTGGGTTTAGCATTCCTTTAAAATCCCATAGTTATCAAAAAAAAAAAATTTATTTTACCAAATAGCCCTTTATTATAGACATTATTAGTATTTACAATACAAATAAAATGGTAAGGAGATACATTTTTCAAAGTATGTGTACGTCAATTGCGTCGGACCCCTTATGATGCATATAGCATATAATTCTATTATTGGATCATTTTTCCAATAGAGGAACAGCACGTACTAGCTACTAAGGACTGACATCAACGGGTGAAAACATTTGCTTAGCTATATTCATCGTCAATACGAAAATTCAGGCCGGCAGAGATCAAAATATATATCCAAGTCACCTAATCGTCAAGAAGGCTTGATGTATCTCCGTATATGAGTTGAGCATTAAAAGTGTCATTGAGTGTAGACTTTTATTTGAATTAAAAGTGTAAATTTTTAAGCATTTTCTTTCTTATTTGTTAATATTTTTACCGTACAAAAACTTATGTAAGACAAGTGACTTGTAATACAATTTTCATTGATGCCTTGGATTCTCAATCTTCTTAGACAAATTTTCTATTTTATTTATTTTGAACTTCTGTTTTGGCAGTTGTATGATTGGACTGTGGGAGTAACATATTAAAAGTTAGACAACTCTTCCCATAAAATTCACATATGTCTGATACAAAGATAGGCCCAAACTTCCTTGCCTAACAGAGTAAATTTGCTATAAGAGTTTGTAAAGACCATAATTGATTTAAGAAATCGAATATGAAAATCTTTTCATATGTCAGCAACGGTCTTCAAGTACAACACACTAGCATAAATCTTCTTATAAATAAAATTAACAACCACAATTTCATCATAACATTGCCACGTCCCCAGATCTTATAATCATGATCATCTATATTTGGTATACGGATTGAGCCATCAACAAATCCTAGTTTATTTATAGCTTCGAGACTTTCTGTCATAAGGGTAGTCATCTCATCTAAAAGTTACCATTACCAGAATAGGGTTTTCCTAGATCAGATGTGTAGTAAATATGGCCTATTCATGTTATATGTTAGGATTTAAACTTGAATCCTCTTTGTCCCAATCTATCTTCGATACACAAATTAACGAACACGATAATTGTTCACCCATTTCACGGCCTCTAACCGCTACGTCTGGGGTGGATCCTGGATCCACAACATCCACTATAAAGAATCAATCGGAAAACACCTCCGATGTGGTTCACAATATAGATCTCTCTCACACCCAACAAACAAGAAAGAACAAAGAACAGAACTAGATTCCCCAGAGAAAACCTCTATTCTCTCTCTAGCTCTACGAGCCGCCTCTAAGGCGCTCGGGATCCCTGGAGTCTGGATTAGGTATTCCTATTGTTAAACACTTGTATTTATAACAAAGAACCCCTATAAACTTACTTGGGCCCAACTTGACACTAAGGCTTGTACTAAGCCCAACTGTTGGCCCAAGTCGTGAGTTGACTGAAGTCTGACTTCTCACAATCTCCACCTTCAGATTCAGACAGCTCTCGACTCTTCCATAGATCTTTGTTCCTTTGTCTTTCTTCCTGTTTGCTTCTTCTAGAATCTCCACCTTGATCCCACCTTGAAATCTCCTTGTGAATTGCCCTTTGAACCTTTGACTCATGGCTCTAGACTTGGCACTTTGATCTTCATGTAAACTTGTCCTTCTGCAACTTGATTCACTTTGCTGCTCTTTGATTCTTCTCTTGTACACTGAGCTTAATCAAACACTCTTTGAACTGTAAGCAGCTAACCCTGAATCATAAATGCTTCAAACCTGAAATAATCCATGATTCAACACCTTCTCTGACAAAACATATCAGCCTTGAACTCTTTTTGTACCGCTGTTACTCCTAACCGAACACGCCATCCAACCATACTGCTGAACAGACTTTCGACACAACCATGTTCATGCATCATGCTTTACAGAACCTTGCTGACAAACCAATTCCCCTTGAATCAACTGCAGAAAACCTTTAAGTCATTTATGCTTCATTTCCCTGAAACCGTCTTTGACTTACCAAGACATCACTGAACCTGAACACCTCTTTGAACATCACTTTGCACCGCTGCTATTGCTTGAAGAACCCTCCTCATAACTCCACCTGGCTAAGAAGACTCTCGATACAAATATCTTTGCTCAACATTTTGTTCAGAACCTTTCTGCACCAGCAGAACCATCCAACCAACAGACTCGAACTGTTTGGTAAACCTGTCTCACATCCACAACCTTGTGAAATGCCCGAGACACCATGTTACAGCCCTTAGCACTTCATCTCTAGAACCCTTGAAGCTGCTTCCTTGCTGTAAACATACCCTGCATCACATCACATGTATGCAAACTCCACCTATCATTGGCACTAGCATCTTCTCCCTTAGAAATCAACATGAATCTTCACTTGAACTCCCTGCAAGTCCACCTGCAAAAATTCATCCACCAGACTTCTCTAAGATGCAAATAGGTATACCAGAACTTTGATTGTTCTCTTTTCCAATGCAGCTTGTATACTCTGCATTCTGATCCTTTCCTGGATCCCTCTTCAATTGCTAAAACCTGCAACTGATATCCAGATGTCTTCACCACCATCAAGCAACAAAGCTCTAAAGCTTTCCTTCTAACCCCGGTTGCAACCTGATTATGCTTGAACCTGTAGACATCTCCATCTGCTCCTGGTCCTCTGTCCACCAATACTTGAGACTAACCCTGCAAACCAAAACTCCTCAAACCTTAACCAAACCAATCTGTCTTTGACCCCAACAGATTCCTTGATCTTGTTCCATACTCACCTGCAACTCTCCTTGAACTGAATCCAGAAATCTTTTCTTACTCCTCAAATAGCCAATAACACACAGACACAATTCAAACTTCTAAGGCGTCCCTCAGTCCCATGAATTCTCTTACAATGGCAAATTTTGAACCCTGGACACCAACTCTTGTGTTCTCCCAAGACTTGAATTCCCTGAATTTTGCAGACCATGAGCAACCAGAAACAACCAATAAAAAAAACATCACAAATACACCTTGTGATTCCATGGTTTGACCCTTGAGATTGACGATGCAATTCTGATTCCCTGATCTTGATCTGAACCAATAATCCATCTGATACCGGAAATTACTCCACCTTAAACCAATCTCTAACGTGTTGCACCTTTCTGTCTCCACTCCTCTGAATATTTTATGTCCCCCGAGCTCCTGTCCAATCTTCTTGCACAATTGAAAATTTCCTTCTGATTAAAACTGTGCTTGTTTTAATCTCTGGCCCAACTGAAATTTCCTCCAAAATCTGCATAAATTCGGACAGGCCCACTGAAGAAAAAATTAATCTGGCCCAAACCATTTTTTTCTTCTCTCTTCTGATTTTCGGCCCGGTTAGAAACCCCTAACTCCATCCCAAAAAATCAAACATGCCCATTTTTTTTTTGTTCTGGCCCAATTAGGGCCCAACCGCTGAAGAAACCCTAGCCTTCCCGAAGCTCATCTTCCTCGACGACTCCGGCCGCCGCTCTGCCGATCTGCCTTGTCGCCGTCTCCAGCGACATCACCGGCGACTAAGCGCCTTCGCCGCTAACCTCCGACGAAGCTTGCGAGTCCTTCTTCCTTCACGCGTGACACGGAAAACCCCGGCGACTCCCTTTCCCGATCGCACGTTCTCCGACCTCCGTCACGCTTCCGGTCCGGCGAGAATCTCTGTCGCCGAGCTCGCCCCGTCCTGAGAACCACTGCTCAGCCTCCGATTGAGCTTTCTCAACGCTGCCATACCACTCCCTGGAAGTCACCTGGGCTCGCGACAAGCTCCTTCTGCCAAAACCAGATCGGATTTCTTCAAATCTCGATCTCTCCGGTCATCTTCTCTTAAGGCGACTCCCTGGCATCTCGAAGCCTCTGCCTCCGGTTAACTTTGGCGTTGACCCATAGAAACCCTAGATCCCTCACTCTGATTTTACCCAATCAGACACGTGACCTTGAAAACCATGAAAACTTGATAATTTTGAAACCCTCTGTTTCACTTACGTGTTTAACCAATTCTTCAACCGTTCTTCTTATTCCGTGAGATCTCGATGTTCCTGTAAAAAACTGTGAATCGAAGAGCCTGTGCTCTGATACCACTTGTTAGGATTTAAATTTGAATCCTCTTTGTCCCAATCTATCTTCGATACACAAATTAACGAACACGAGAATTGTTCACCCAGTTCACGGCCTCTAACCGCTACGTCTGGGGTGGATCCTGGATCCACAACATCCACTATAAAGAATCAATCGGAAAACACCTCCGATGTGGTTCACAATATAGATCTCTCTCACACCCAACAAACAAGAAAGAACAAAGAACAAAACTAGATTCTTCAGAGAAAACCTATATTCTCTCTCTAGCTCTACGAGCCGCCTCTAAGGCGCCCGGAATCCCTGGAGTCTGGATTAGGTATTCCTATTGTTAAACACTTGTATTTATAACAAAGAAACCCTATAAACTTACTTGGGCCCAACTTGACACTAAGGCTTGTACTAAGCCCAACTGTTGGCCCAAGTCGTGAGTTGACTGAAGTCTGACTTCTCACATTATATGGAATATCAGAGACTTCAATGGCTCGATACAAACAACGAGGAACTGTCGGAACAAAAATCCTTGCTGGTGGATGTAGCGAGTTTCGATTCCCATATCTGGAGCGAACATGTATATCAGCATTGCAATGAAGCTCCTTAAGGTTGTGTTATGAACTAAGTAAATAATCTTATGAACTTAAAGCGAAAACTCAAAACAAAATCGATTGAGTAAAATACCATTTTGTCTATGATTTTTTGTCATTAACTTTGTGAATAAGTCAATTATGTTAGCTTTAGAGAACAAGACTGGAAATTGACTTAATTCATTAAAAGGAGAAAATGGCTTATAAATAGCCTTACATGAATCACATGAAACATAACGTGAATAACTACTCCTAAGAAAGAAGCAAACGTGATCTAAACACGATGACCGCATTTGATTGAAACTAAAATAACAAACTTCCTAAAGAATCGGACAAACGAGACTAAGAATTATCATTCCCTCCCCTAAACTAGACAGTGTCCTAGTTTAGAATTGATTCATTGATAACACCGTATTTTTATCCATTTTACCGTTTATTTTAGAACACTTAAATAAGTGTTTCATTCCCTTTTATATGCTTTTATCATGGTTTTCGCATATTTGTAATTTTAATACTTTCTTCATGTTAATTAAGCAAAAACGACGCAAATTAGAGAAAAACCAGATTTTGGACAATTTTGGGCCGTCAGAAATTTGATACCGATGAAGACCTTCTAAGCGTCTGATCACGCAAACATTTCGATACAAGATAGCAGGGTCAACCACCTTTCATATCCAATTGGTTTGAAGAAAATCCAACGGTTAGATCTCAAGATAGATCCAATTGACTAAAGACATGTTCTGCAGTCTCGCGAAAGAAGCAATATAAGAAATGAAAAGTCAACCTCATAGGCCATCCACCGCGGGTCCAGAGCTCATGACCGTGGTGAACACACTCCTAGCCACGGTCAGAGGCTCTCCACCCACGGCGAACAAACCTTTGGCCACGGGTCCAGCTCAAGCACCCGCGGCCAGCCAAGATCGGCCCAAAAACAATCTGTTTGAAGCCCGCTTAAAGCCCACTTCGTTTTCTCTTCAAGAAAATCCTAAGGACGATTAAAGCAAGACTTGAAAACCTATAAATATGTGATTAAGAAACCAATTTTCGTGTGCCCCATGTGTTTCTCATTCTACACCACTTTTTTTAGATTAGTTTTGTTCTTAAACTTTTTGTTCTTTACTTTCGAGATTGGTGAAGAGGTTTTCTTCGGACTTCGTTCTTCAAATCGAGAAGCATCTTCATGATAGAAGATCCCATACCCAACCGTTCCTTGTAGATACGTCAGAATTCTTTTGGCTGTTGTGAGATGAAGCTCGGTTGGTTTAGACATATACATGTTAATGAGACTGATGACATACATCACATCAGGCCTTGTAGCTGTTAGATACATCATGCTTCCAACTAACTGCTTATATAGTGATCCGTCCACCTTCACACCATCATCATCTCTGTGAATTTTGAATCCGGGAATGATAGGATTCAAAACAGAGTTACTTTCTTCCATTCCAAACTTCTTCAGTACCTCGTTCACATACTTCTTCTGACTAACAATTATTCCTCCACTGAACTGTATCACTTCGAGACCAAGGAAGTACTTCATCTTTCCCATATCCGACATATCAAACTCTTTCATTATAGACTCTTTGAATTCTTTCATCAATGCTTCATCATTTCCAGTGTAGACCAAATCATCAACATACATACTAATGATGAGATTTTTACCTTGTTTGTTGGTTTTGGTGAACAAGGTTTGGTCACTCGCATCCTTCTCGAAGCCCATCTCCTGAAAATAAGAGTTTATCCTGCTAAAGCATGCTCTTGGTGCCTGTTTGAGTCCGTACAAGGCTTTGTGAATCTTGTAGACTTTACTTTCTGCATTTTTCAGTTCATATCCCCTCGGTTGCTCGACATAGACCTCTTATGTAAGTTCTCCTTGCAGAAAGGCGGACTTCACGTCTAGTCGATAAATAGTCCAACCTCTATGTGCTTCTAGAGCTAGAATCATCCTTAATGTATCCATGCAAGCTACATGAGCATATACCTCTTCATAATCGATTCCATGTTCTTGAGCCTAGCCTTTGTCTCCAATTTTTACTCACTACAGCTTCCTCAAAGCTAACCGGATCCGCCCAATCAAAGAAAGCATACTGAACCAACCCATCAACTGTTAGAATATGCGGAATATGAGACTAGAGATTAAAGGGAGACATGGAGACTAATAGAAGAACTAGCTAGAGATTTAAGAGAGAATATAGAAGAAGAGAATGCTTCGATTGATCTGAAAATAATGTGAATTACATCCTTTAAATAGAGAAACAAGTGGTGAATGATCAAAGCAAGGAGAGGAAATCATGGAAGAAAAATGAGTAGGAAAACACAAAAGTCAAAAGGAGGAGGATATCATAGAGCGGAGGTGGAGATTTCTAGAAGGCTCTTTATGATTATTTTACTTCATCAATACTCCCCCTCAAGCTTAGCGTAGAGACACCGAAGACTAAACTTGGAACCTGAGGAACATCACCTCATTAAAAAAACCTTAACATAGAAAAACCACTTGGGAGAAAACTATGTTAAGGGAAAAAGAGTGTGATGTCCATGGGTTAGAGAACATGAACTCATGGGTGTGAAAGATCTACAAGCCCGAGTTTGCTATGTATGTGAGTGCAAACTTTGAGACTTGCAGCCTTGGTGAAGATATTCGCTAGTTGATCTTCACTCCGAGTGTAGCATGGGAGTATCATGCCTTCTTCAATCTTTTCTAGAACTTTATGGCAATCCACTTCATTATGCTTGATCCTTTCATGGAAGACCCGAGTTGGTTGCAATATGAATTGCGGCTTGGTTATCCCAATGCATGGTGATGGGGCTAGAAGACTCAATGCCGAGATCTTTAAGAAGAGCTTTGAGCCAAGTCAGCTCATTTGTTAGCTTCCTCATTGCCTGGTACTCTGCTTCCGCACTAGAACACGACACCACCTTTTGCTTCTTCGATTTCCAAGTCACCAAATTTCCTCCAATGAAGGTGCAATAACCGGATGTTGACTTTCTATCCAGCCTATCTCCAGCATAATCAGCATCACAATATCCTACTATCTCGGTGTTAGCGTTTTTCCCCATCCAAATGCCTTGGCCCGGGCTACCTTTGAGGTAACTAAGAATTCGCTCCACCATACTCCAATGGTATAAGCTAGGGGTTGCATGTGTTGACTGACCTGATTCACAGCATAACAAAGATCAGGCCTTGTGATAGTCAAATAGATCATCTTACCTACAAGACGGCGATATTGGGAGACGTCTTCAAATGGCTCATCTTCTTTCTCTGCCTTTTGATTGACCTTGTAGCCATCCTCAAGCGGTGTCTTTGCTGGTTTTACTCCAAGTTTACCTGTATCATTCAACAAATCAAGTGTGTACTTCCTTTTTGAAAGAAATAAGCCTTCCGGAGAACGGAAAACTTCAATCCCTAGGAAATACTTTAGCTCACCTAGGTCTTTAATATCGAAAACAGATTTAAGAAAGGTTTTAGTTGATTGGATACCTTCCTTATCATCACCGGAGATGATAAGATCATCTACATAGATGAGAACTACAATGATACCTTGAGAGCTTTGGAGTGTGAATAAGGTATGATCAGCTTCAGATCTCTTGAAGCCTCGATCGTTGAGTGTGGAGCTCAACTTGTGGTACCAAGCTCTTGGTGATTGCTTCAGTCCATAGATAGCTTTTCTAAGCCTCAAAACCTTTCCGGGAGCAATGGAGTCTCTAAGACCGGGAGGAGGAGTCATGTAAACTTCTTCCTCAAGCTCGCCTTGTAGAAATGCATTCTTGACATCCATCTGCCATAACTCCCAATAAAGGTTAGTAGCCAAAGAAAGAACAACTCTTACCGTGTTAAGTTTGGCTACGGAAGCAAATGTATCTGTGTAGTCATTTCAATAGGTTTGTGTGAAACCTCTTGCCACCAAGCGAGCTTTGTACCGTTCAATGTCTCCATTGCTTAAGTATTTGATAGTGAAGACCCACTTGGAGCTAACCGCCTTTTTCCCGGGAGGAAGATCCGCTTCATCCCATGTGTGGTTGCGAGTCATAGCACTGGTCTCGTCATCCACAGCATCCAACCATTGTTTACTTTCCTTAGTCTCCTCATAGCTTTGCGGTATCTGTTGATTTATGTGATTAAGAGTGATCTGAAGCAAGAACAAGATGAAGAACAAGAGAGAGAGAAGGAGAAACGATTTTAGAGAGAGAGAGAGAGTATTTTGTGATTATCTCATCTTATTATCTTTGAATAAACATAGCCACATACATATAACTTAATTACTACAAGAAAGAAAGAGGCAAAACAGTGCCTAAACCAATCTTAACCACAAGTAGAGTAAATCTTATCTACTAACAAAGAAGAAGAAATCTGTTTTTACTGTTCACCCGTGTGATTAGTTTCTGATGAATCAATGTCGTCGACACACTCCTCAACACACTCCCTTGATTAGCTTCTGATGAATCAATGTCGTCGACACACTCCTCAACACACTCCCTTGATTAGCTTCTGATGAACAGTGTCGTCGACACACTCCTCAACACACTAGCTTCTGATCAACACTCCCCCTCAAGATTGGCTGATGGAGATCCAATAAGCCTATCTTGCAATGAAGCTCATCACATACCTTCGAAGTCGTCGCCTTGGTGATGATGTCAGCCACCTGATCTGAGCTCTTCACGTAGGAAGGAAGAATGATTCTAGCTTGAACCTTCTCCCTGATATAGTGACAGTCCACTTCTATATGCTTAGTTCGTTCATGAAACACTGAGTTGGAAGCAATGTGTATTGCTGCTTGATTGTCACAATGCAACATGATCGGTTCAGGTGACTCCACTCCAAGATCTTTGAGGAGCGCCTTTAACCAAATTAATTCCTTTGTGATATTTCTCATTGCTCTATACTCAGCTTCAGCACTTGAGAGAGAGATCACTTTCTGCTTCTTACTCTTCCAAGTGACTGCATTTCCTCCAACAAACGTGCAATAACCAGTTGTAGACTTTCTATCAACTCTATCTCCTGCCCAATCTGCATCACAATATCCAACAATATCAGTGCTGGAATTGCGACCCATCCATATGCCTTTGCTTGGTGAACATTTCGAGTATCTCAAGATCCTTTCAACCATCTTCCAATGGTGCTTAGTAGGAGCTTGCATATGTTGGCTTACTTGATTCACAGCAAAGCAAATATCTGGTCTAGTAATGGTGAGATAAATCAGCTTACCCACCATTCTTTGGTACTGCTTTATATCCGCAACTGGCTCCCCCTTAGGCTCATCCTTGTAGCTCTCTTCTATAGGCGTTTTACAAGGTTTGGAACCAAGTTTCCCTGTCTCAGATAAGAGCTCCAAAGCATACTTCCTTTGAGAGAGAAACAACCCCTCCTTTAGTTTGCAAACTTCAATCCCAAGGAAGTATTTTAATTCCCCCAAGTCTTTGATGTCAAAAGAATTCTTGAGGAGGTCTTTTGTATACTTAACACCATCAACATTATCACCTGTGATGATAATATCATCCACATATATAAGCACAGCAACAATACCTTTCTCCCCTTGAGTTGTGAACAACGTGTGATCAGCCTCTGACCTACGAAACCCTTTCTCAAGGAGACAGCTGCTCAACTTTTGATACCACGCCCTTGGAGACTGCTTAAGACCATATATAGCTTTCTTGAGTTTACAAACTCTGCTACTATTGGCCACGTCATGAAAACCCTGAGGCGGCACCATATACACTTCTTCTTCCAATTCTCCTTGGAGAAATGCATTCTTCACATCCATTTGCCATAGATCCCATGAGAGATTAGTAGCAATAGAGAGAAGAACACGTACTGAGTGAAGCTTTGCTACTGGTGCAAAGGTTTCTGTGTAGTCCTCTCCATATCTCTGAGTGTATCCCTTGGCAACAAGCCTAGCTTTATACCTCTCAATCTCTCCTGAGCTGGTGTACTTGATTGTGTAAACCCATCTACACCCTACCAGCCTCTTTTCCAGAGGTAGATCTACCATATCCCAAGTACCATTCTTGCACATGGAAGCAATCTCTTCTCGCATTGCGTTAACCCACACCTCACTCTGACATGCTTCTTCATAGGTACTTGGCACTTTGTGTTGATCAATCTTGGAAAGAAAAGCTTTGTGTTCTTGTGGAAGATGAGCAACCGAGCAATATCCCTGTATAGGGTGAGCTACAGCCTGGTTATTGTAATACATTCTTGTGTTTTTCCCAAACTTCAATCTTTCACTTCTTCTTAGGGGCTGAACCAACTCAGTCTCTTCTGGTTCTGCCTCTTTTGGTTCTGCCTCTTCAGAATCTTCAGCTATGACATCTTCTAGGGAATATGAAACAAAGTCATTTAAGTGAGATTCCCCCTCTCTACGATCAGCATCAGTATCGCTCGATACTGGGGTCTTTGCGTTTTCTTCACCGCTGCTATCATGTGAGCTCTCTTCACCGCCCATATCAACTACTGGAGCCTCCAGATGTCTCTCTTCACTACTAGTTGGTGGAATTTGAGGACCAGCTAGAGTAGTGAGACCATCAAGTATACTCTTCAAGATGGCAGCTCTGTCGTTGGAGGAAGCGAGGTCTTTAAGCTCATTCCAATTCTCATCACAGAAATAACCCTTTTCCTCATCAAACTTGACTTCCCTAGAGACATACACACGCCTGGTCTCTGGATCATAGCACTTGTATCCTTTCTGAGTGGGAGAATAGCCAACAAACATACACTTGATGCTCTTGGGCTCTAGCTTGTTCCTCTGAGCTTCTGGTACAAACACATAGCAAACACTCCCAAACACTCTAAGATGGTCAATACTCGGTTTAGTGTTGTTTAATACCTCATATGGAGACACATTCCCAAGGCCCTTGGTTGGCAGCCTGTTGATCAGATAACACGCAGTCATCACTGCATCTCCCCAATACTGCTTTGGGACACATTTGTCAAACATCATGGTCCTAGCAACCTCCATAAGATGTCTATTTTTACGTTCTGCAACTCCATTTTGCTGTGGAGTATAGGCACAAGATGTCTGATGAACAATACCTTGCTTTCCCAACAACTCCTTAAACTGTCTGCTCATATATTCCCCGCCATTATCACTTCTCAAGATCTTAATCTTGGCTCCAAACTGTGTGGAAACATAGTTGTGGAAATTAGAAAATGCCTCAAATACCTGACTCTTTGATGGCATAAGGGTGACCCATGTGTACTTGGACTTCTCATCAATGAACGAGACAAAGTACTTGTACTGATCCCGAGAAGCACATGGTGCAGTCCATACATCTGAATGGACCAGATCAAAGCATTCATCATAAGTGGTAGATGAATCTGGAAAAACCGTCCTACAATGTTTTCCCAAAATGCACGCTTCACATTCTAGATGATTGTTGATCAAGTTTGGTAGGGCAGCGTGAAGAGTTTTAGCATGAGGATGACCCAGTCGAGCATGCCAAACAGAACTAGTGCAAACAGAGCTCAAGGCAGAATGAGAAGCTGCCACACTATTAGGAGTAGACAGAATATAGAGGCCATCTTTGGCACTTCCCTCGCCAATGATTTTCCCTGACTTACTATCCTGAAACTTTACATCTTCAGGGCTAAAAACAGCCAAACAATCAAGGTCCTTCGTTGCTTTATGCACAGACAGCAAGTTTGAAGAGAACTCAGGCATATACAGAGCTTTTGTGTTCCTCTTGAACAGCTCTAAATCTCCAATTCCTCTAATTGGAACATCCTCCCCATTAGCAATGGTAACCTTTCCAGAGTGAGATTTCACATTGCTAATAAGCTGACCATCACTAATCATATGGTCTGAAGCTCCAGAATCAATTATAATAGGCTTATGCGTTTTTGAAGCAAATAAACCCTTTCCAGATTCTTTTAGGTTTGTAATGGATGTGATGAGAGCTTCCAAGTCTGACTTCTTAATCATATCATCAGACGCAGCAACCATAGCCCTCGCAGCAACACCCCTAGTCATCTCCCCCATCTTCTTCAGCCTTTTTGGGATCAAATAAGGATAACGCATCCAGCACTTCTCCTTGGTGTGTCCCCTGATATTGCAAATGTCACACCTAACACTCGTAACACGCTTTCTTTCTGCTTGATAAGCACTCCGACCTACACAAGCAGCTTCACTTGTCTTTTGAAAAAGACCTCTTGATCCTTCTTCTTTTCGTATCATCATACACACCGCATTCAAGGTGGGCAATTTTTCAAACCTTAGAATGTGCAGAATCAGTTCTTTAAACGATCCATTCAGAGTGAGGAGGAGTCCAAAGACTTGATCCTGCTCACGCCTCTCATTCAACTCCTTCAGATCAGTGGTAGGCGGTCTCAACGTCTCCAGCTCTGCCCACAATCCCCTGAAGTCTCCAAATAACTCCTTGAATGACCTCTCCTCTTGTTGGAGATCATTCAAAACCTTCTTTACCTCAAATATTCTACTGATATTAGAGGTATTACCATACACACTCATAAGAGTGACCCACAATACCTTTGCAGTTTCAACATATGAGTAAGCTGCAAGGATTGTATGCTCCAATGAGCTCTGAAGAACAGCCAACACAAACTGGTCTTCCTGGATCCACTTGGAATCCTCCTTGTCCGTAGACAACACGTGAGAGTCTTCTACATGCTCCCACAAGCCACAGCTACGCAGAACAGTCTTTGTGAGCCTAGACCATAGAAGATAGTTATCCCCATTGAAAGTAATCGGAACAGTGATCATCTTCTTGTTTTCCATCTCTTTTCTCGAAGAACAATGGTAAAGTAATAGGATTCTTGCGGAAATCAGGTCCTATAGAGCGATCTGCTCTGATACCATGTTGATTTATGTGATTAAGAGTGATCTGAAGCAAGAACAAGATGAAGAACAAGAGAGAGAGAAGGAGAAACGATTTTAGAGAGAGAGAGAGAGTATTTTGTGATTATCTCATCTTATTATCTTTGAATAAACATAGCCACATACATATAACTTAATTACAAGAAAGAAAGAGGCAAAACAGTGCCTAAACCAATCTTAACCACAAGTAGAGTAAATCTTATCTACTAACAAAGAAGAAGAAATCTGTTTAACTGTTCACCCGTGTGATTAGTTTCTGATGAATCAATGTCGTCGACACACTCCTCAACACACTCCCTTGATTAGCTTCTGATGAATCAATGTCGTCGACACACTCCTCAACACACTCCCTTGATTAGCTTCTGATGAATAGTGTCGTCGACACACTCCTCAACACACTAGCTTCTGATCAACAGTATCCGGTGTAGCTCTATTTTACCAAGAAATGCTTGATGATCGGTTGGCAGAAGGGCAAGAGAACAAACAGCTTGGATGGGATGAGCCATGTCTTGATTGTTGTAGTAGACTCGGGTGTAAGCCTCCAAATGGGATGGAGGATTTCGCTGCCTAGTGCTGCGCCTAAGTGGAGGAGGGAGATCTCCTATATCCACGTTTTCTTCCTCATCCGGTGCAAGCTCCTCATTAGGAGTCATTTGCTCTTCTACATCCGGATCACCCGATCCTTGAACTTGGCTTTGGGTTGATTCCTTATGTTGAGTTTGGTCACTCAAAGGTGGCGTGCTTGCTCTCTCCCTTTCTATATTCCTAGGTGTCTCTTGTGCCTTTGGTGTAGTGGGGTCCGTATTTCTGAGATGTTCCAAAAATAACTTCAAGGTAGCGGCCCGATCCGAAGTGGAGTGGGAGATATCCTTTAGGCTTGCCCAATCTTTCTTCTCATAGTACCCTTGCTCCTCAAGAAATTTCACATCCCGGGACACATACATGCGGCTATTTGACGGGTCATAGCACTTGTACCCCTTTTGGGTTGTTGAATATCCAATGAACATGCATCTAGTACTTTTTGCATCAAGCTTGCTCCTTTGTTCACCTGGTATTAATACAAAGCAAACACACCCAAAAACTCGTAAGTGATCTAAATATGGTTTGGTTTTGTTGAGTACCTCAAATGGTGATACATCTTTCAAGACTTTGGTCGGAGTTCGGTTGATAAGGTAGCATGCCATCATTACCGCATCTCCCCAAAACCTTTTGGTGACATTCTTATGGAACATCATTGATCTTGCAACCTCCACGAGGTGTCGATTCTTCCTTTCTGCCACTCCATTTTGTTGTGGTGTGTATGAGCAGCTTGTTTGGTGTATAATGCCATCCTTATTTAGATGTTCTTTGAATTTGTGGCTTGTGTATTCTCCTCCATTATCCGATCTCAACACCTTAATCTTATAATTAAATTGATTAGTAACATAATTTTGAAAATTAATGAATGCATCAATCACATGATCTTTAGATGGGATTAAAGTGATCCAAGTATATTTTGATTTTTCATTGATAAATGACACAAAATATTTGTTATTATCCCTAGATACGCATGGTGATGTCCAAACATCCGAATGCACTAAATCAAACCAATTCTCAAAGATAGTCGAAGACTTAGGAAAAATAGATTTGCAATGTTTTCCTAGAATACAAGCTTCACATTTCGAGTGATCAAAATTGAATTTAGGCAACATCAATTCAAATGCACGAGAATGAGGGTGACCTAATCTAGCATGCCACACCTCATTAGAACTAATAGCAATACACGATTTAAAGGAAAACGAAGTATAGCATCACTTGGTAATGTTTTATCAAGGACATAAAGATCATCTTTCGCCTTTCCTTCTCCAAGAATCTTTCCGGTTTCAATATCCTGAAAATAAACTTCATTAGGTCCAAATATCGTATAGCAATTTAAATCACAAGTAGCCCTTTTTACCGATAAGAGGTTTGATGTAAACGTGGGCATAAAGAAAGCTTTTGAATTTTTATCAAATAATTTTAAATTCCCTACACCTTTTACGGGAATCCAATCACCATTAGCTATAATAACATTACCCTTAGCTGGTTTTATTTTGTCAATGAGATTCGGGTTACTAATCATATGGTGAGAAGCACCTGAATCAATGACAAGTGTTTTACTTGGTTTAGAGGCAAATAAAGTGGTACCGGAATCCTTTAAGGAGACGATGGATCGGATGAGGGCTTCCACGTCTGATTTCCTCACAACATCATTGTTGAATGCAACCATGGCCAGCTCCTCTTCTTGCTTGGATGTACCGGTTTGTCCGTGTTCATCCGAGGTTTCGTGAGAAAGGTTGGCCTTGAACTTGCTTGGTTTAAGGTGAGGATGAAGAATCCAACATTTGTCCTTGGTATGCCCTTTCTTCTTACAATGATCGCAGATCGATACCTTTCTTTCTTCACGCTTGTAAGTCCCCTTATTCGCCATGAGGAGTTCCCCTTTTTCGCTAAAGAGGCCGAGAGACCCTTGTTCTTTTTGTATTTGGGAACATACCTCATCAAGATTTGGGAGCTTGTTAGCTCTTAGGAGATGTTTGATGAGGTCATTGTAGGTAGAGTTTAAGGTAAGCAAGAGGCCAAAGACCTTGTCTTTCTCTCTTATTTCATTGAGTACGGCCAGATCCGTGGTGCTTGGCCGGAGCATCTCAAGTTCAGCCCATAAACTCCGAAACTTTCTGAAATGTTTGGTGAACTCTAAGTCTTCTTGACATAGGTTATTGATGGCCTTCTTTATCTCAAACACTCGGGTTAAGTTTGAGATATTTCCATATACAATCTTGAGAGTTTCCCATAACTCTTTAGTGGTTTCACAATAAGAGTACGCTTCAAGAATGGGAGCTTCAAGTGAACTTTGAAGAATGGCTAGAACGGCTTCATCTTCTTGGAACCATTTTCCTTCCTTCTCGAGATCAACCTCTTCTCCTTTTTCTTTGGTGGCTTCCTTTGGAGCTTGAGCCTCTTCGACATGGCTCCAAAGTCCGCGGCCACAAAGCGCGGTCCTTGTGGTTCTAGACCACAACAAATAGTTTGCTCCCTTGAGAACAATCGGAATCATAACGGGTTTTGAATTTTCCATGGTGAAAGAAAGTTCAAGAAATACACAAATCTAGCCTTTCACAACTCAAGAATCAATGATTTTGAGGACTTAGTCTCAGAGTGAAAAGACTTAGAAAGATGTATTGCAAGAAAAAAAATTTTGAAGGGAGAATAAGAGCGTAACGATTTTGGAGAATGATTTTGAGATTTTGAGAATAAGAGAGTCAAGAACAAGATTCAATTAAGAACCCGCTCTGATACCATGTTATAATATGCGGAATATGAGACTAGAGATTAAAGGGAGACATGAAAACTAATAGAAGAACTAGCTAGAGATTTAAGAGAGAATATAGAAGAAGAGAATACTTCGATTGATCTGAAAACAATGTGAATTACATCCTTTAAATAGAGAAACAAGTGGTGAATGATCAAAGCAAGGAGAGAAAATCATGGAGGAAAAAGGAGTAGGAAAACACAAAAGTCAAAAAAAGGAGGAAATCATAGAGCCAGGCCCGTCCCGACCCTAAGGCATAAGAAGATTGAGCTTCAGGCCACAAATAAATTTTTAATTTGAAAGGCCACATGATCAATACTACATCAGTACAAAACTACAAATGATCAAGCAATTTACTAAATATATATAATATATCCCTTCATGAGTTCACATGTTCAATGGTATACAATTATAATGTAAGAGGTATATTACAATTTTTGATTTTGTTTATATTTTCCCTTACAAGTTTTCGGCATTATTTTAGGAAAATCTTATTATTTTAGTTTTCTTGAGTCTTATTTTTATTTATTTATTAAATTATTCTGTTATTATTATAAATTCTTGTAATCACGTTTCTTTATATTTTTCTAACTATCAATTTTTTTTAGGAACTTATTATGATTAAATATAATACTATTTTATTTGTTTCAAGCGTATTTTACCAAAAAAGCTTCAAATTGATTTTATGATTTTCTGGTATTTTGTGAAGAGAATTTTAAATTTTACATAATACCAATTAACACAAATACATGTATTATATATTATCAGAAATTATATAAATAATATAGGCCACAAATTTTTAATTGCTTTAAGCCTCTGAAAAATTAGGGACGGCACTGCATAGAGCGCTAGAGGTGGAGATTTCTAGAAGGCTCTTTATGATTATTTTACTTGATCAATATCAACAAGCAACACAAACTGAACTAGCTCTTCTTCATCTTCATCTTCATCTTCGGTTCTTGTGACATAATCACTCGTCCATATTGGTGCTCTTCATTCTCGATTTCCTGTTCCTCTTTAACTTTCTGGAATATCAGCTCTCAAAATAGCTACTGGAGAGAGAGTAGGATTTTCATTAGCTTCATTTTTTCCACTTGCAGAAAGCTCTTTATCCGAATCTTCTTCGTTATTTTGACCATTAATTTCAGACTCACTTTCCTCGTGATCAATTCCCCACTCCAAATCAAGCTTGATTAGCTCCACATAGCTTGTGTCCCAATCCCACTTCTTGTCTTCCTCAAAAATGACATCTCTGCTGACTGTGATCTTCTTGCATACATGATCAAAGAGCATGTATCCCTTTGATTCTGCACTTATCCCAAAGATGACACATTTATGACTTTATCTTCAAGCTTAGTTCATCGAGTATCATGTATATGGGCATGTGCTATACACCCAAACACCCTAAGGTGTTCTACAGAAGGTGTAACTCCGATCCAAGCTCCCTCAGGTGTTATGTCTTTGACTGAGCTCATTGGGCACCTGTTGAGAATGTAGAATGCCCAATTGACAACTTCTGGCCAAAAAATATTTGGAACATTTTTCTCCACCTGCAAGCTTTTCACCATATTCATTATGGTTCTGTTTTTTCCTCTATGCAACACCATTTTGTTGTCGTGTGTATACCGTATTCAAAATGTCTCTTAATTCCATTTTATTTGCAGTAGTCGTTGAACTCACTTGATGTAAATTCTCCTTCACAATCTGTCCTCAAACACTTGATTGACAAACCATATTTCTTTTCTACGCCACTTTTAAATTGCTTGAAAGAGGCGCATGCATATGCTTTGTAAACTATAAAATATACCCAAGCCTTCCTAGTAAGATCATCAATGAAGCATATGAGATACCTTTTTCAACCGTTTGATGTTGAAGAGATTGGACCACAAATATCAGTATGAACTAACTCCAATCGTTCTGAGGCTTTCCATGTGGCCTTCTTTGGAATAATCTCTCTATGCTGCTTTTCCTTTAAACAGTCTGTGCACACGACTTCAGTCTCAGCAAAGCTTGGCAGCCCCTTTTCTCTCTTCTCTCAAATTTTTCTTCTGAAGTAAGCTCTGATACCAAATTGTTAGCTTTAGAGAACAATACTGGAAACTGACTTAATTCATTTAAAGGAGAACATTGGCTTATAAGTAGCCTTACATGAACCACATGAAACAAAACGTGAATAACTACTCTTAAGAAAGAGGCAAACGTCGTCTAAACACGATGACCACATTTGACTAAAACCAAAATAACAAATTTCCTAAAGAATCGGACAAACGAGACTAAGGGGGGTTATTGGGAGTTGGATTTATAGAGAGTTTTGTTGATTTCAAAAGTCATCAGATTTGTCAAATTTGCATAGAGTTTTGTTGAATTTTAGAGATTGCAGAGAATTTTGTGTATTTAAACAATCCATAAATGAATTCTATTATAACAAACTTTGAGAATCCAAGGATGTATGTAGTATTTTGAAAATCATGTTTTATGAGTTAAAATGTAAAGAATCCATATCCCAATAACACTAAATTTTAACAGAATCATAGAATCATTAAAATACAAACTTTTTGAATAACAATGGATTTTGATTAGATTATAAAAATCATCAAACCAATAACAATGGAATGTTATAATCCATAAACGAATAACATTGGAATATATTAAGAATGTAAAAATCCACAAACCAATAACAGTAGAATCTTAGAATCTTAGACTCTAAAAATCTTCATAAATCAATCGGATGCTTAGACTTATCAAATTACAAATATAAAGACTCTTCTAAATAAGCATCCGATCCGTGACATATCTCTTCTCACTCGAATAAGACCCTTTATGATGTATACCTTTAGATATTTTAGTTACTTTGAAAAACATATTGCAAAACTCAGTTAAAGACGGTTTATGTAAATCATCTGAATCATAACGGTACTTAGATTTGCAATTTCTCTTCCGATTGATGATGAAACACAATTAAAATCATATATTGATTGATGATGAAACTTAATTAAAATCAGATATGGAAAATTATGTACCCTTGAAAAATAGATATTGACTCTCAATTGATAAAGAATCTTCTGCAGAATTCTGAGAAGAAATTAAAAGAAAACTAGGATTTAATCCGCACTAATTATAGCGCGGAGTAATTTTTTGTAAAGAAATAATTTTGAAATTTAAGAAAATTGATTTTATCTGAATTTTCCAATATAGCTAACTAATGATTACAGATAAAGCTGTCAATTTGTAATAATTTATCTATTTAACTCATTTTGCAGTGAACTAAAATATTATTCGGGCTAACCAGTAAAAACTTATAATCTTGAAAACATAACTCTAATATGGAGCGTTAAATGACTCTAGTTTTTGTGGTTAGTTTACGAACTTTTTAAAAAAATAGTTTTCTTGTGTCTAACTTATTATAAAAGTAGTAAAACATTTGTCAACTTTTGTTTTGATATATATTCAAATAAAATACAATAAATTATAGTGAAAAATATAGCAAGATTTTGAATATATATATATTTTTTTTGTCAATTGAATAGATATTTTTTTCTTTGAATATATATGAATTGATTATTATTTTAAAATATATAGTATTAAAAATAATTAAAAAATTAAATAATAAATAACCTCTTTAATGCAAAATATATATTTTCTATATTCTAATCAATAATTTTAAAAGACTATTATATCCTTTCCTATTCTAATTATTTTTTGGTATTTGTAATGACATTTCATGTAATAACTTACAAATAAAAGTTCATTTTTACAAACGTCTTCTTAAATAATATTATAGAGACGATCAAAAGAAGAAGAAAAGACAAAGCAACCACTATTTACGCTAGATGCCATTACCATATTAGGAGAATTTTTACGTTTTTTGGATAAATATGTTGAAATTGTATGTTTGTAATCGGAGGCTATGCCAGTTTTTTTTTATGAGTATGAGGTTCATTGTCCGTAGGCCCGTACATTCCCAAGGCGAGGCTCAAACTATGTAAGTTAACTCTCTTTTGGAGCAAACCCCTCCCAACGTGAATCGAACCCATGACCTCAAACACTACAAGAAAACAGCAAATTTACGACGGACATATACGTCGTAAAATCGATGTAAAACATGTTTTTGGACGGATTAGCGACGAATCCTAATTCATTGTAAATCGATCGTTGTAACTCGATATACGTTGTAAAATCTTCGTAAACATTGCGACGTATAAAAAGCGTCGTAAAATCGTCGTAAACAATCCGTCCTAAAATCGTCGTAGGGGGGGGTGTATTGAACTGAGTATTTAGAGTGATTTGAGTTTTAATAAGATTTCAGATGATTTTGATAGTTTTGGCTGATTTTAAAGAAGTTGTTATGATTTTGTATTAAAATCCCCTACAATCCCACATAAAACCATGAGATTTGGATCTTTGTAATTTTAACTAAGAAAGTCTCCTAAAATCATCTAAAATCTCCTGCAGTCATTAAAATCCCAATACTTAAAACATTTTCAATAACAATGGATTTGATATGATTTTAACAAATTTGTGTTTGAATAACAGAGGATTGTAGATTATTTTGAGTGACTTTACATAAATCTCATGTTCAATAACACTGGATTTGGGAAGATATTTTAAAATCCTTGGTTGAATAACAAGGGATTTTAATAAAATCTCAAAATCTCTTAAAATCCACAGTTCAATACACCCCCCCCCATAATGTTACATCGGAATTATAACGCTAATTACCTCGATGGTATATCGTTGCTAAGTCGTTGTAATATTACGATGATTTTACGATGAAGTATCAAATTATAGGTTCATAAATTCATCGTAAATGCGTAGTAAGATTGCGTCGCAAATGCGTTGGTACTTCGATGTAAAAATAAGTCGATGTAAAATCGTTGTAAATTGTTACATGTCGTAAAATCGTCATAAATTGTTAAACTGTCGTAATTCCGTCGTAAGTGTAGATCGTCGTAAATTCGTCGTACATTTATATATTAAAATAAATATTTTATTAATAATTATAATTAATAAAATTATAATTATAATTATTAATTATTATTATTATAAATAAAAAATTATAAATAAAATTCCAAATACAAAATAAAATTCAAAATACAAAATAAATATCAAAATACTAATTATTTACTTGGGAATTAATACCCAAAGTACCGAAAAGCTCCTCATCCGTGCTCTGCTCCAATTATGCGTGTTGTGTCGCTAGCGGATCCGCAACATCCTGATGGTCTTCGCTCGGTGCTGATGTCAAAGCTTGTCGCTGCCTCAGTGGGACGTCAATGCGGGGTTACTCACGGCAATGATATCGAAGAGAGAATCATAGCCTTGCATCTTCTCATCGTATATCAGTTGCCTCGCCCGCAAAGTGTTGATCTCGGAGTTTGCGCTATTTAACTCGTTCCGCAACACAACCGGATCCTCCAACTGTTGACGTGCGGAAGACGAGGCGACGACACTCTCGCGGATCGATCAGATCCCTAAAACTCTGCCATTTTTCTTTGGGGCAACCTTAAAAAACAAACCGGTAAATTTAATAAATTGAATACAAAATAATTTCGTAAAAATTGAATTTGAATATTATTACCTCTTCGTATATCTCGTCCATCTGGGCCGTGGTCAAAGCTGCAGTGGATTGGATCGAGCTACCAGATGAGTGCTGAGAGAATTGAGTTTGACGCTCGGCGATCCTTGCTATAGCATCATTGTAAACCCGCTCCGCTCGAGGATCCACTAAAGAACCATCTTTCTTTTTGTGAGTTTCCTCAAAAACACGGGTCGTTGGCGGAAGTTCGCCTCCGCTTGCCTAACAAAACGACATTTATTGATTAATTTTAATTAATTACAAAAAAAATAAAAATTAACCGAATAATCTTACCATTTGAAGGTGCCTTCCCGCAAAAAACGTTTGACCCGAAGTATGGGCAATAACTGCCGGAAGACCGTCTGGACCGACAGTGTTACGTGAAGTGGAACACTTTCCGACCACTATCTACGAGTGCGGATTAGTCCAGTACGCCTTCAATCGGTTCCACACTTCAGAAGACATGTATGGGGGCTTCGCGTTACCGCCGTTAACCTCCCACTTCCTCTTCCAATCGGAGACGGTGTTATTGAGCAGCAATTTTGCCCTCTTTTAAAATTGCGTCTTCACTATCTCGTTGATTGCAATGTCCCAATGCCATTTTTGCTATAAAAAAAAAGCCAAAAAGAATTAGAAACGATTAAATAAAAAGAATGAATTCTCAAAAAAAAATTAGAAAGCGATTAAGTTACCGCGAAGCATTTGCACCATGTCTCTATCACATCGTCCGGAACCGCAAACCAATTGTGGTGTGGCTCCTCAAAATAGCTTTTTATTATGTCAGACACACTCCGTCCGACTTTGTTATCTTCCTTAAACCTTAAAAAATAAAATGATATTTATTAGTATAAAAATTTAATGGTACAAATTTTTTTTTAATTACGTACCAAAAAGTGTTCGGTGGCCGATTCGGATCTAACTAAGGTAGACTCTCACGATCCGGAGCAAAAAATCATGCACCGTGTATTCTGCATATAGCAATGCGGGACGAGGAGCATTTGGAGGTGGCGGCGGCGCTGCTGAAGACCCAGAATCCGGCACCGCAGACGGTGTGGCAGATGATGACGGGATTTCCGAATTAGTATTCGGTCCCGACCAATCGCCCATAAACATCCGGTAGTGCGATGATATGCTCAAATTAATACCCTAACAGTACTAAAGCAGTAATTGTAATATAGCTAGGGGTCAAACACAAGAACTCACAGAAACACGCAATAGATTGTATAGATGATAATTAAGCTAAGCCAAACATATGTAATTGAAAAAAATGCAGAAATTAAAAGGGTTGTAATTCAATTGGAGAAAGATAGGCTTAGAGTTTTTCTCAGGAAATCAATGAATGCAGATAAACTAACTAGCAGGATTCAGATTTAGCGCAGTTTTTGAACTCAAATCACTAAGGTATAATTAACCAACTGTCGTTGCGAGAATTATCTAAATCTAAATCCTATGAATTCCAAATCTCTTTGCGAATCCTAAATTCTAAATCAGCTTTAATATCAGGCTTGATATGTTCACAAATCAATTAAACCAAATCTCTTTGCGAATAATCAATTTGCTCACCTAGGTTCTATCAGGTAATTAATCTCACTGTCGTGCCTAATCAATTATCCTAAGATCTAAGTTCCAGATTCGTCAACCTAGAATTAGCTTTGAACACAACCTAAGCGAAGAACTAATTCAGATGGTGAATCCTATAAACTAATCAACATAGCATTCAGAGAAAACCCTTATGAGAACCCTGAACCTAAAGTGGATCTACTCAGACATGGAGAATGAAACAATCAACATAACTGAATAAATCATCAATAAAATAGTAACAAGAGGTTTTGAGATCTGATCTCGGACGAAGGGAGATTCAGACTTGCCTCTCAAACCAAAGTAAAATAAATCATACAAAATAAAGCTTAGCCATAAAAGTGGCTGTAAAATCTTATTTATAACCTAAAACACGAATTGGGGTCTTCTTGTAATTATTAAAGACTTCTGGGCACTTTTGAATTTTCTCAAGTCTTGGAAAACTCGTGGGTCGTGTCTTGCTGCGATGGGTATCGATCGATACCAGGGGGTATCGATCGATGCTTGTCGTGAAATCAGGTACTCATCAACACGACTTCAGCTCTTGTTCCAAACTGCTCCAGAAAGCTCCAATAATTCAATAATGCTCCAAACGTGCTAAGACCTGTAAAAGACTCTAAAAGACTACAAAACGCTAGAAAGACTCTATAAAAAGGACTTATATCATGGCCTAAACAGGGTAAAAACCATGATATATCAACTCCCCCAGACTTAGCCTTTGATTGCCCTCAAGCAAATAGAAGACTAAACCAGAGAAAGAGGTTTGAAAACACGGAGACTCACTTGTTCATGAACCATCGAAATGACCCTCTTTCCAAGTACCCAAATGTCACCAAATCAGCTTTTGATCTAACCACCATGTACTTCTCTGTAGACATTCGCAGCTTTCCCAGACTCCACACATTATCCCACAGCATTGTTCAAATAAAACCCTCATCACCAGTTTCATCGCTGCAGCCAATGTTCCAGAACCTTCTAGATTCTTTACCATACAATATCATGACAAGGAACCACTCTTTTCACACTTTTTGTATCAATTTCTCTCTCCCAGACTTATTTCTTATTATGTTCTTTCTTTTATTTTCAGCTTTGCATATACACATTAAGGTATGAGACGCGAATATTGATGGTGTTTGCCACCAAATCCCCGGTTTTTCTCTCTCTATGTATCAAAGGTTGTAGGCGAATAATGGCATCATAGGAAAATCATAGCCTCGCTTCCAATCCTTTGTGTGATCATTCCCTCTTAAGTAAAATAATGTGATCGCTGGAAATTTTCCTAACCCTCTACTCAGAAGAAAATCATTTCAATCTTTTATGCTCTTATTTATCAACTTATAACAGGGGAGAGAGATACCATAACTCTAAACGCATGGGTTCATTTATCAGATATGAATGATGAATCAAGCTCTAAAAACACTAACCACATTGATGAAGTGCAAAAATTTGGCTCAGGTTTCAGAAGAACTCTGCTGGAAACATGGATGTTTTCTAGTCAACTGGTCAGTCCTTGGATTTTTCATTAGTCGATCTAGAACTGGTCATGTAACACTGTGCAGTCAAAAACAAAATCAAATCAATAGGTTCAAGCACAGGATCATCATCTCTAACAAGTTTCGACTCAATAAAACGCTTTTGACTCGATAAAACAACTGACTCTAAGAAAAACAAACACAATGTCAGCAGACACCTCCCCCAGACTTGAACAACACTGTCCCCAGTGTTACCTAGCCTAGAGTCAGTGAAAGAAAACAAAAGAACAAAATAAAATTGGGAAAAACAAGAAGTTACCTTGCTGGAACATTGAGTATCGACCGACACACAGCATGTATCGATCGATACAGGCTTAAGTCGACACAGAATTTCATCACTGCCCGCAGGGTATCGACCGATACCAACAGGGTATCGATCGATACCCTGGCGATTTTGTCAAGGCCAGTTCAGCTTCTCCTCGTTTGCTCCAATCTGATTCACTTAAGACACAAAAAACGAAAAATAAAAGACTCACCAGTGGGTAGCCTCCCACCAAGCGCTCGTTTAACGTCAATAGCTTGACCGTAACGCCCTTCAGGCTGGATAAGAATGCGAGCTTGCATCAAAACAAGCTCCACAACTTGACATCGCTAACGTCAGAGTTCTGCTCATCATGCTGTCCACAAAATCTTTTCTCTTCTCTTTCAGCTCCGAAGTAAGAAGAACTCTAGCCTTGGAGAATGGTTTCGAGGCTCCTTTGCACTTGACCTTGTACTCAATCGAATCTCCATCGCACTTCTGAGGTATCAAAGTGACATGGGGATCCTCGACCTTTTTGCTCTTGGCTTTCTTCTTTGTTGCCTTGGCCTTCTTGACAACTTCCTTGGGAATGCTGGGCGGTTCAGCTGAAATGTCTGTGATAGTTGGTCATCAGGAGGCTCTTCCAAAGGATAAGATATCAACGTCGCTCCTATTACAACATCGATGCAAGAGATACGTGTGGGAGTTCCTCTAGGGATGGCTGTGTAGTACACCTCCTTGTCAATGTATGAGAATGAGATGCGCTTGCTGGGTGTGTCCATAATGGCACCAACCGTAGCCATGAACGGTCTTCCGAGAATCAACTGCGTACGAGATTTTGCATTCATCTCTACAACCTGAAAATCAGTAGGAACCAGGAAGTCTCCTATTGTGATCATCAAATCAGCGATTGCCCCATATGGAAGAGCGGTGGAATCGTTTGCGAACGTGATAGATGTCTTTGGAGGTTGAATGTCAGCTCCCAATCTCTCTACAATTGCCTTAGACATGACATTGACGCAGGCTCCTGAGTCAACGAGAGACTCTTTGAATTCAACTCCAGAGATAGAGCATGGAACTGAGAATATCCATGGGTCTTCCCTCTTAGTCAACTGTCTCAGTGGAGGTGTACCTCTGGCCTTAAGGAAGAGTGCCTTGATCTCTTCCTCAGTTTCTCTGCAATCCTTGAAGTGACTCAGCAGAGGCCAGTCCTCTAGAGCTTCTTCAAAAGTGAACGAATGAGGTATCCTTCGTACCCTCTTCTCAAAGCCACACAGCTGCTTTGGAGTGATGGGATCTCTGAGGTGCTTAGGAATAGGATTCATCATTTTGGGCTTGCGAACTCTTTCGTTGATCACCTCAGGTGTTTTCAAAATTTATGGCTCGTTCTGCGAGGGGTATCGATCGACACCAGGTAGGGTATCGATCGATACTCTTGTTCTTGAATCGTCCTTGTCAGAATTATCATCATCAGAAGGAAGCTCCACATTCTGCTTATCCAGCAAAGCCTTGCATCTAGAGACCTCCCATTCCTCCCTAGTCATAATACGAGGCATAGGATAAGGTATCCTGGGTATATACACTCGTTCTGCAACTACCTTAGGCACCACAGTCGAATTCTCAGGTGTCTTCTCAACCTGCGTCTCAGCATCGACCGATACTGGATGAGTATCAATCGATACTTATGCGATTTCAGAATCCTCGTCGAAATTTTCTGCACTTGAGGAGATCGCATTGACGTGTGGTCTTGGATTTTCAGTTCTCCCTGGAAGAACACCTTCCTGCCTCTTTACAGCTGCTGCTGTTCAAGCAACCTGAGTTTCCAGCTTCCTCTGGGAGAGACTGATGGCTTCGATCTTCCCATTCAGATCCATGTACAGCGAGTCAAACTTCCCATTGAAATCCCCCTGCAACTTCTCTTGTCCTCGAAGAAGCTGTTCCATCATGAGTTCCATCTTATTGTCTGTGGACTTTGGAGAAATGGGCTGGTACGAAGAGTTCCCGTAATTTCGAGTGTTGTTGCTGAAGTTCCGGTTGTTGTTGTACCCAAATTGCTGACCCTGAAATCCAGAACCACCAACATAGTTAACATCTTCTACTTCATTCTCAGCAGCAAAGTGGACCGCTTTCTGATTCTTCCCGATCAGGAAATCCAGCTTGGCTTGAACTTCAGCAATCTGCGATCCATCGATTCCTTCAGCTTGCTTCTTCCGCTCGAAATCAGCATTCTTGGTGCTATTGCTAGACGCCAAGTTTTCAATTAGCACAACTGCATCATCTGGATATCTGGTGTTGAAATTTCCATTACTCGCAGTATCCAGAGCCATCTGGTACCTCCAATCGATCCCTCTGTAGAATGTGCCCAGCAGCTGAACCTGATTGAACCCATGGTGCGGACAATCCCTCTGATATGACTTGAAACGAATCCAAGCTGCCTTGAGTCCCTCTGTTGGACCTTGAGAAAACTGGGAAATTTTGTTCCTGAGCTCTTCGGATCTCACATCATCATAGAAATTGCACATGAATGCATTCTTGGTCTCATCCCATGTAGTTAGTGAAGCAGGAGTTAGCTGCTTCAGCCAATAAGCAGCATCTCCACCAAGAGAGTACGGGAAGAGTTTGCAGAAGAGATACTCATTTGGCACTCCATTGTATTTCATACTAGTGACCAAGTCCTCGAACCTCTCGATATGATCCATGGGATGCTCATGAGGTAGGCCATGGAAAGGGCTCTGGCTTACAAGAGCGTAGTACGCAGGCTTCAGCTCGAAGTCGTTCCTCTGAAAAGTTGGGATGCGAATCGCAGATCGATTGGCATAGAACTGATCAGGTCTGTTGTGCTCGCCAAGTGTCCTAGCTCGATCACCTGCAGCATTCCCAACGTTGGCGCGCCCAGCTGGCGCGACAATCTCAATAACAGCAGCAGGGACAACGACGTTTCCAGCTTCATCAAGTCGCTGCCCTCTCTCATTGCACACATGACCCTCTTGGTCTCTCAGAACTCCAGCTTCATCAGCTCTTAAAACCACTAGGTTGTTCATCCCTGATGTTTGCTTGATCTTTCTGTTTGTGCGTTCCACAAGTGCTAGCTGTTCCAATGACAGTTCAACTAGCTGAGTGCTCTTGTTGCTTCTGGTTTCACGAACATGCATGCACCTGCAAACAAAACACTAGGCAAAGCACGTAAGTAACCAAAAAAAGAAATTCTCAAACTAAAATCTAAAGGCGAATTGAGTCCCCGACAACGGCGCCAAATTTGATATGCTCAAATTAATACCCTAACAGTACTAAAGCAGTCGTTGTAGTATAGTGGTAAGTATTCCCGCCTGTCACGCGGGTGACCCGGGTTTGATCCCCGGCAACGGCGCCAAATTTGATATGCTCAAATTAATACCCTAACAACACTAAAGCAGTAGTTGTAATATAGCTAGGGGTCGAACACAAGAACTCACAGAAACACGCAATAGATTGTATAGATGAGAATAAAGCTAAGCCAAACATATTTAATTGAAAGCAGTGCAGAAATTAAAATGTTTGTAATTCAATTGGAGAAAGATAGGCTCAGGATTTTTCTCAAGAAATCAATGAATGCATATAAACTAACTAGCAGGATCCAGATTTAGCGCAGTTCTTGAACTCAAATCACTAAGGTATAATTAACCAACTGTCGTTGCGAGAATTATCTAAATCTAAATCCTAGGAATTCCAAATCTCTTTGCGAATCCTAAATTCTAAATAAGCTTTAATATCAGGCTTGATATGTTCACAAATCAATTAAACCAAATCTCTTTGCGAATAATCAATTTGCTCACCTAGGTTCTATCAGGTAATTAATCGCACTGTCGTGCCTAATCAATTATCCTAAGATCTAAGTTCCAGATTCGTCAACCTAGAATTAGCTTTGAACACAACCTAAGCGAAGAACTAATTCAGATGGTGAATCCTATAAACTAATCAACCTAGCATTCAGAGAAAACCCTTATGAGAACCCTGAACCTAAAGGGGATCTACTCAGACATAGAGAATGAAACAATCAACATAACTGAATAAATCATCAATAAAATAGTAACAAGAGGTTTTGAGATCTGATCTCGGACGAAGGGAGATTCAGACTTGCCTCTCAAACCAAAGTAAAATAAATCATACAAAATAAAGCTTAGCCATAAAAGTGGCTGTAAAATCCTATTTATAACCTAAAACACGAATTGGGGTCTTCTTGTAATTATTAAAGACTTCTAGGCACTTTTGCAATTCCTCAAGTCTTGGAAAACTCGCGGGTCGTGTCTTGCTGCGATGGGTATCGATCGATGCTTGTCGTGAAATCAGGTACTCAGCAACACGACTTCAGCTCTTGTTCCAAACTGCTCCAGAAAGCTCCAATAACTTCAATAATGCTCCAAACGTGCTAAGACCTGTAAAAGACTCTAAAAGACTACAAAACACTAGAAAGACTCTATAAAAAGGACTTTTATCATGGCCTAAACAGGGTAAAAACCATGATATATCATGCGACATACGTGGCCCCATATATATCTACAAAAAAATTATATCAAACTAATTATTAAATAGTTGTAACGAATATCACAAACGTAATGTAATAATTTCAATCCTATTTAAATTATCCAATCCTATCTAATAATTACTATCCTATCTAATATTAATAATAATATTAACAATCGAATTAAAAAAAAACTGACCTTAGTCTCGAGAGAGTGAATTTGATGAGAGAGAGAATGATTTTGAGTTGTGAAGGAGAAGAGAAAAGTTCGGCTTGTTTATATAGAATTTGTGGCCGTCGTAAAACCGATGGAATGTTACAACGATTTTACGACGGCACCGTCATAAAATTAAAACCAAAACATAAACCAATCAGATTTCCTTCCCCCCCCCACCCCGTTGTGACGGATCGCTCGTAAACTTGAAACCGAAAATTAAACCACTCACATTTCTCCACGCATAAAATTTAATGTTTTCGATTTACGACGATTTTACGACATCGTCGTAATTTACCGACGTTATTATGATGGATCCGTCGTAATTTCGACATAAATTTAGAAATCTAAACCCTAATACACAAAACCGTCTAGTATCAACGAAGTATATTTTTTCATCCAAGACTTCTCATAGGAAACAACAAATTCAATAACGACGACTGAATCTAATTTAAGAAAGATTTCCTTATCTTACATAATAATATATATCATTCGTTGTTATCAGTTTATTCATAACATCTATATATATAGTATATAATGTAATTGATTTTCGTGATAACTCATTTTTTTTAATACAATGAGTAGAGAACTTACGTAAAATAAGATCAACGATGAAAAACCAAACCAAACCCTAAACCATAAACCCCAAATTTTGGTTTCGGTTTTACGACGACATTACATCGAATTTCTAGAAAATCGTCGTAATATCTTTGTAAAATCTGGTTAAATGTTACGACGGCATTACGTCGAGTTACTAGTAAATCGACGAAATATCGTCGTAAAACCTTAACCAATATTTGAATTTGCCTGGTTTAAAATATTACGACGATGTTATCGAAAGGTTACGACGATTATGTCTTACGACGATGTTATTGAAAGGTTACGTACGAAGATTATGTCTTACTGAAATTTAGAGATAACCATAGATGGGATCGAAAGGACTCCCAGAGATTTATTATTATCCAAACCAGGCCATAAATGTTTTATTCGGCCGAGATTTAGAGCAATTATACAAAATTTATTGAACAAAAGTAGAGGAAGATACACATAGCATAAATCAATCAAAATCATCATCTTCGTTGGGTTCATCTTCACTGGGTTCATCATCTTGAAGTTCATCATCATCATCGTCAGTACTCTCTTCAAACTCATCAGAATCGCCTTCTTCTTATGTGTCGTCAGGTAGATATTCAAGTTGCATGTTTTGGGGATCAACTAAAAGAACGTTGTCCGTAATCTCTTGTTCTGTAATGTCATCACGACAAGAATCTTGTTGCATTGGAAGATCGTCAACACCAATAATTTTACCCCTTGGAGCGATTTTAATAACCGATAACCATGAGATCCCAGTGGTTCGAACTCGCGGATATGGAACAAATGTTACTTGTTTTGCTTGTGATGCTGGGATAAATGGCTCAAACTTGTTGTATCGTCGTGATTTGTTGACGTCAACCACACCATATTTGTTAATTCGCACCCCTCGACCGACTGTTGGATCAAACCAATCACATTTGAAGAGAACGCATTTCATATTAACCAAGCCGGGGTACTCCACTTCTATTATATCCTGCATCACCCCATAATAATCTATTTCACCCTTAACACATACTCCGTAGTTGGTAGTTGTCCGACGAACGCCGTACTTGTATGTATGAAACACATAACCACGGGTGAAATACATGGGTGCAGTCGTTATCTTCGCGAGGGGCCCTTGGAGTAACTCATGAAACCATATTTGATATTCGGAATCGCCATAATCCACCTATTAAAAGCAAATCCAAAAGTTTGAATGTTAAATTGAGTATCGATATAATTAAATGAAATATTTATAATAACTATATATATATATTATCTTATTTGCGTCTTCAACCACTTAGCAAAGTGACGATCTTTACGATCGTTTATTTCATCATCTGAAACACCTTCAATGCATTCACTTACCTGGCTAACAAATAATCTACAAAATACATATATATAAATGGAAATTAACACCTTTATTTATATTAATTAATATATAATGAACTATATATACAAAATACAAATAAGTTATGTGATATATCATGGTTTTTACCCCTTTTTAGCCATGATATAAGTCCTTTTTATAGAGTCTTTCTAGTATTTTGAAGTCTTTTCGAGTCTTTAGGTGACTTTGGGAGAAAATGAGCCGTTTTGGGTGAAAATGAGCATATGGAGATGTAGAGTCATGCAGAGATGTCAGAAGTTTGGCATTCGTTGGAGAACTTTCTACCGATGAATTGAGCTCAAATTTGGATACAAGACAGATCGATGGATTATCTTTCATTTGGAAGTGGTTTGAGGTCATTCCAACGGTGCGATCAAAAGTTATGCCAGTTTTCGTGAAGACAGCCCAGTGTGGCGAGCAGAAGAGTCGACACAAAGAATGTGTATCGATCGATACCACTTATCGTATCGATCGATACTGCTTGGGAGAAGAAGGAAACGTGACTTTTTACAAGTTTTAAGTTTGTATTTTGGTCCAGAAGACTTTAATAACTACTAGAAGCCCCAAAAACGTGTTTTAGCTTTATAACTAAGTTTTTCAGCCACTTTGGTGGCTACGCTTTATTTTACTTTGGTTTGGAGAGAGAGCTTGGTAAGGGAGACAAGTCAGAACTCTGTTCGCCTGAGAGAAGATTTCGAACCCTCTTGTTACTCTTTTCTTATTGTTTAATTTAATGATCTATTCAGTTATGTTGATTGTTTCATTCTCCATGTCTGAGTAGATCTCATGTTAGTTTTAGGGTTCTCATAAGGGATTTCTTTGAATGTTAGGTTGATTAGTTATTTAGGGTTCATAATCTGAATTAGTTCTTCACCATAGGTTGTTCTCATAGCTAATTCTATAGGTTGACGAATCTAGAACTTAGATCTTAGGTTAATCGATTAGGCACGAGAGTGCAATTGAGAAACCTGATAGAACTTAGGGTGAGCAAAATAACTATTCGCAAAGAGATTTGATTTAGTTGTTTTGTGAACAAATCAAACTTGAACTAAAAATTGGTTTACACTTTAGGATTCGCAAAGAGATTTGGAATTCTAGGATTTAGGCTTAGATAATTCTCGCAACGAGAGTTGGTTAATTATACTTTAGTGATTTGAGTTCAAGAACCGTGCGCAACCTGAACCCTGATTTATTAGTTTATATGCATTCATTGATTTCCTGAGAAATACCTTGAACCTATCTTTCTCCCATCGAACTTACAACAATTAAATTTAAGTATTTGCTTTCAATTCCATTGATCACTTAGCTTAATTTTCATCTATACAATCTATTGTGTGTTTTCTTGAGTCTATGTGGATTCGATCCCTAAGTATTACAATCGACAAATCTTTAGTACTTTAGTGTATTAATTTGAGCTTATCAAATTTGGCGCCGTTGCCGGGGACTCAATTCGCCATTAGATTTTAGTTTAAGAATTTTGACTAAGTTCGATTAGTATCGATCGACACCCTAGTGGTATCGGTCGATACATGTCGTGAATTTTTGTGTCTTTTTTTTGTTTTGTTACTTACGTGCCTTGTCTAGTGTGTTTCAGGTGTATGCCCACTCGCGAAACCAGGAGGAACAAGAGCACTCAACTAGTTAATATTTCCAATAAGGAGCTAGCAAATTTGGAACGTGCAAACATGAAAGCAAAGAAGCCAGCAGAGATGAACAATCCAGTGGTATTGATTCGTGATGATGCTGGAGCTTTGAGAGACCAAGAGGGTCAATTGTGCAATGAGAGAGGGCATCGACTTGATGAAGCTCGAAACATCATTGCCCCTGCAGTTGTTGTGAACGAGGGGAATGCTGTGGTTGGTCGTGGTAGAACGATTGGTGAGCACAACATACCTGATCAGTTCTATGCCAATCGAGCTGCGATTCGCATTCCAACTTTTCAGAGGAATGACTTTGAGCTGAAACCTGCATACTTCATTCTTGTGGGTCAGCATCTTTTTTATGGTCTTTCTCATGAACACCCCATGGATCACATTGAGAAATTCGAGGATATGGTCACTGGTATGAAGTATAATGGAGTGCCCAATGAGTTCCTTTTCTGTAAGCTCTTCCCATACTCTCTTAGTGGGGATGCATCTTATTGGCTGAATCAGTTGTCTCCTGGTTCGATGACTACATGGGATGAGACGAAAAATGTGTTCCTAAATAATTTCTATGATGATGCGAGATCCGAAGAGCTGAGGAACAAAATTTCTCAGTTTTCTCAGGGTCCGACAGAGGCACTCAAGGCTGCTTGGATTCGTTTCAGGTCATATCAGAGGGATTGTCAGCACCATGGGTTCACTCAGGTTCATTTGCTGGGTACTTTCTACAGAGGGATTGATTGGAGGTACCATATGGCTTTGGATGCTGCGAGTAATGGGAATTTCAACACCAGGTATCCTGAGGACGCTTATGTGCTGATTGAGAACTTGGCATCTAGCAATAATACTAAGAATGCAGACATGGAGCGCAAGAAGCAAGTTGGTAGCATGGAAGGTTCGCAGATTGCTGAGGTTCAAGCCAAGTTAGATTATATGCACAATCTATTGATGGGCAAGACGATGAAGGCGGTCCACTTTGCTGCTGAAGATGAAGTGGATGATGTTAACTATATTGGTGAAGCTGGTTTTGGGTCGAATCAATTTGCCCAGAAACAATTCCAGGGCAATGGCTATACCAGGAACTATGGGAGTTCGTCTTATCAACCTATGCCTGCTAAAACCCCAGAGAGCAAGATTGAGTCTATGCTTGAACAGTTGTTTCAAGGACAGCATCATATAACATTGGATTTCAATGGGAAGATGGATGCTATGTACACAGATCTGAGTTGAAAGATTGAGGCTCTTAGTATTCATCAGAAGATGTTGGAAACTCAAATAGCTCAGACTGCAACAGCTGTCAAGGGGAAGATGGTTCATTCACAGAATGAATACGTCAATGAAATCACCTTAAGAAGTGTTGAAGAGGTCACTGCAGTGGTAGAAAAGAGTTTGAATGCAGAAAAATTCGCAGAGATTGAAGGGGATTTGGAGCCTGATTCGGCTGTATCGATCGATACCCACCTTGTATCGATCGATACCCACCTTGTATCGATTGATACCCACCCTGTATCGACCGACACCACTGAGTGTATCGATCGATACCCACCTTGTATCGATTGACACCCACCATGTATCGATCGACACCAATCTGCAGAAGCGACACAGAAACCCAGTATCGATCGATACCCTCCTGGTGTCGGTCGACACCCCTCGCAGACTAAGCCAGATATTGAGAAGAAGCTTGAGATGACTGAGGAACGTGCTTACAAGCCTAAGGTGCTATACCCTCTGATATGCTCAAATTAATACCCTAAAAGTACTAAAGCAGTAGTTGTAGTAAAGTAGGGGTCGAACACAAGGACTCAGAATGTCACACAATAGACTAAATAGATTCAAATTAAGCTAAACCAAAAGATGTAATTGAAGGCAATACGTAAATTAAACAAATTGTAATTCGATTGGGAGAAAGATAGGTTCAAGGTATTTCTCAGGAAATCAATGATCGCAGATAAACTAACTAACATGATTCAGATTTAGCGTGGTTCTTAAACTCAAATCACTAAAGTATAGCTAACCAACTCTCGTTGCGAAAACTATCTAAGTCTAAATCCTAGAATTCCAAATCTCTTTGCGAATCCCAAAGTCTAAACCAACTTTTAGTTCAAGTTTGATTTGTTCACAAAATAACTAAACCAAATCTCTTTGCGAATAGTTATTTTGCTCACCCTAAGTTCTATCAGGTAATTAATAGCACTCTCGTGCCTAATCAATTATCCTAAGATCTAAGTTCTAGGTAGCTAATCTAGAACAAGCTTTGAACATAACCTAAGGTGAAGAACTAATTCAGATGGTGAATCCTAATCAACTAATCAACCTAGCATTCAGAAAAACCCTTATGAGAACCCTGAACCTAAAGTGGATCTACTCAGACATGGAGAATGAAAACAACATGATTGAATAGATCATCAAAGAAATTAATAAGAAACATGAGTTCATAGTTGTCTCTCCAAAAACCAAAGTAAAATCAAGAGTAGAATAAAGCATAGCCATCAAAGTGCCTGTAAAATCCTATTAAATAACATAAATCACGTTTTGGGGCTTCTTGTAAATAATAAAGTCTTCTGGGCAATTCTTCAATTCTTGGTTTAAGTCGCGACTCGTGTCTGCTGCAGTGAGTATCGACCGATACTAGTCAGTATCGATCGATATTGAGGCTTCAAATCGGGTACTCAGCTACACGAACTTTTGCGTTGCTCCAAAATGCTTCTGAAAGCTCCAATATCTCCAATTATGCTCCAAACGTGCTAAAACATGTAAAAGACTCTAAAACACTACAAAATAGTAGAAATACTCTGTAAAACGGACTTATATCATGGCTTAAACGGGGTAAAAACCATGATATATCAACTCCCCCAGACTTAGCATTTGCTTGCCCTAAAGCAAAACAGAAAACTAAACCAGAGAAAGAGGCTTGAAAACGCGGAGACTTACATGTTCATGAAACATTGCAATGACCATTTTCCTTAGTGCTCCACATATCACCTAACCAGTTCCAAATCTAACCACCATGTACTTCTCCGTAGACATTCGCAGCTTCCCAGACTACACACATTATTTCACAGCATCGTTCAATCAAGCCTTCCTCGCCAGTTTCATTGTTGTGATTAATACCAAGAACCTTCTAGATTCTTTCCCATACAATATCATAACAAGGAACCACCTTTTTCACACTTTCTGGTATTATTTCTCTCCCCCATTCTTATTTCTTATTATGTTTCTTGCATATACAAATTAAGGTTTGAAACGCAAGTATTGATGGTGTTTGCCATCGAATCCCCGGTTCTTCCCTTAAAAGTAATCAAAGGTATAGGCGAATAATGGTATCATAGGAAATTTTCCTAACCTCTCTTCCACCTTTGTGTGATCATTTCCTCTGAAGTAGAATAATGGGATCGCTGGAAATTTTCCTAACTACTCATAAGAAAATCATCTCATCTTTTTATGCATCTTAATAATTAACTTGTAACAGGGAGAAAAATACCATTACTTTAAACACATGGGTTCCGTTGTCAGATACGAATGAGGAATCAAGCTCTATGGATATCAATCACATCAATGAAATGCAAAAGTTTGGCTCAGGCTTTAAAGAACTTTGCTAGAAACATGGGTGTCTTCTAGTTAACTGGTCAGCCTTTGGATTTTTCATTAGTCCGATCTAGAACTGATTCTATAACAATGGTCACTTAGAAGTAGAGTCAGGGCAAAAGATTTGACTCGGAAACGACTGACTCTAAGACAAACAAAAACAATGTCAGCGACTACTTCCCCTAGACTTGAACAACACCGTCCTTAGTGTTATCTAGCCTAAGCTTGGTGAAAGAAAACAAATGAACAAAATGGATTGTGAAAAATCGAAAATCTTACCTGTGAAGGTGATGAGTGTCGATCGATACAGACTAGTATCGATCGACACTAGTTGTATGTCGACTCATTGATTTCAAATCAGTGGCACCGAGTTGCTTAACCCAGGGAAAGTGATCCAAAGTGTTAGAAGTTAGCACTGTTAGGAACACTCAAAAACAGGTTAATAGCAACAAGATAATCAAGCATAAATCCATGAGTTCAAATGCAAAAATAAAGCTGACATAGGTTCAAGAGAAACGAAAAATAAAAAGAAAACAAACTTGAAGATAGAAGAAGACTAATCCTATGTCGCCTCGGAATCGCCATCAGCATCAGGATCATCAACAGGAGAAGGATCAACCGGAGTCTGCGAGGTTCCAGGATGAAACGAAGGAGCAACGTCTGTGTCAGTCATGCAGCGGCAGCGAGAAATAGCAGTCCAGATGCTCCGCATACTATCTATCATCACCTTCTGAAAGGCAGCTGGCTCTATCGGAAGTTCCGAATGAGAGGGAAATGATGGTGCAGGGATAGAAGAAGTCGCTGCTCGCGATCGTTGGGCTCGTCCCCCCTGGCGTGAAGTAGATGGAATGTCAGCAGCTGCAGCAGGTGAGGGCGCAGGAGCTCGACGTCTAGTCGCATGTGCTCGAATCAACATGTGCGGAGGAGACTCAAAACGAAGCTGAGAAAGATCCTCAAGAATGTCTGTCAGCGTGTCGTTAGGGAGCTACACCAGAAAATCCCCAACAGATGTAGTGAAGAACCAACGCCTCTCGAGCTTCAACCACTTAAGGTTCTTCAGATGGCTCTCATCCATATACCGACGCGTAGTGACTATCCAGCAGCTCGTAGTCCTGATACCGATGTGCTGGAAGATAGGAGTGAGGAAACTACCAACTGTCTCTGTCTTCGTGCTCGTGCCTGTGAATGGTTTGATCTTCAAAGAGACCATATGATGCGCAAATACAGCGCCAAGGTTGACCTCTGTAAGCTCAGGCCATGCGAAATCCTCCTCAGGAATAATGTCTCTGATAGCCAGACACAAAAGTAGAAACTCGGACACCCTCATCTTGTTTGGTTCCATCTTGCACAAGAGAGTGGTGCTTAGGATCCTAACCAAACAGCGCAGGACCGGGTGTCGTATATCCATCTGAGTGGAGTCCTTAGAGCAATAAGCACCATTACCGAAATGCTCCCAGAATGTCTGCATGTCAGGATGCGACGCGGGAAGAGTAACCCTCCTGCAATCCTGCGGAAAACCGTAGATGTCACAGAGATCAGGGAGTGGTAACCTGTACCTCACTCCACAAGCCATGAAAGTCAAAGTACCCTCATGTGCATCCCAGAGAACTCCGTCCTGGTAGTAAACGCGAGCTGTCGCCATGAACTGACGAACCAAGTCCGGGTAAAGATCATATTGCCTAGTGGCCATCCGGCCAAGACCAATCTTCTCAAGCAAACAGGCCAGCTCTATGTCAAGGCCCAAGCGACGCATGGAGACTCCGTCAACAAACCGAGTAGGCTCTATAACAACTCTCAACCACGCGTTATAGTGCAGCGTGTCATAATCATCCCACTCCTCCAAGATGGGCATGTAGACGCAGTCGTCACTCTGCACAATCTCCTTCTCTGTCCCGTTCCAACCTCGATGACAAGGGATCCTGGCCATCTTGTTCAGCTTAGGCCAAGGACCTCTGCGTGGGGCTACAGGAACATCAGGAGCAGATGGATCAGAGCTCGATGCGCCTTAAGTTCTTGCTCTCTTTGACCTAGATGCCATATGCAAACAAAGACAGAAAGACACAACATAAATCCAACACCTCTCAGCAATCACAGCAAATTCTTATCATCAGACACGTATGGTATCGATCGATACTAGAGGGTATCGATCGACACCCTAGCCATTTCCAGGTCGTCGAATGTCCACAATCCAAATTATCCAGGAGTTGAAAATAAAGGCAATTGAAGGTAAGACAAGGTGCGAAACTACTCTAGAGCATCTCAGCAAATGACCATTGTCAAGAAAAACAAGTGCTACGGAGTAAAATCTCACAAACCTCAAACCTAAAAATCGGATTGAAAAGGTGGAATTTCGTATGCATACCTTTGCTCATTGGAGAAACAAATGCTAGAAAGAGATAGAGGATGAAAATCCAATGAAACTAGGCACTTGAATCACCAAAATCGGTGAAGAAACGAGAGAGATGCGATTTGAGAGGAAGAAAGAGGCGGTATCGATCGATGGAGAAGAAAGAAGAGAAAGAAGAACCTGAGGGTTTTAGAAGAAAACTTACCTGCTCGCTCGGTGTCGATCGACACCGTATAGTATCGGTCGACACTCGTTGGCCAATTCCTGCTCTTTCTCCGCGACTGTGGTATCGATCGACACAGACTGGTGTCGGTCGATACTCCTCCTCGAAATCTGCTTTACGTTAAGACACAAGACACAAAACCAAAAATAAAAACAAAAATAAAAGACTTATGTACAGACTCACAAGTGGGTTGCCTCCCACCAAGCGCTTGTTTTACGTCACGAGCTTGACTTTACGGACGATCAGTCTGGATAAAAATGAGAACTTGCTCCGAAACAAGCTCCACAATTTGACATCGCCAGCTTCAGAGTTCTGCTCATAATGCTCTCCACAAACTCCTTTCCTTTCTCTTTCAGCTCCGAAGTAAGAATGACTATAGCCTTAGAGAATGGTTTAGAAGTTCCCTTGCACTACACCTTGTATTCAATAGAATTCCCATCACACTTCTAAGGGATTAAGGTCATAGAAGCAGCACCCTTCACTCCTTTACTATTCACCTTCTTCTTTGCCTTAGATATTTTGACGTCTTTCTTGGTGATGACAGAAGGATTATCTAGAAGGTTTATGACAGTTGGCTCGTCAGGACGCTCTTCCAAAAGATCAACTACCAATGTCTCTCCTGTAACAATGGTGATGCAAGAGATATGTGTGGGAGTTTCTCTAGTAGGAATGGAATGGCTTTGTAGTACACCTCCTTGTCAATGTACGAGAACAAGATTCTCTTGCTGGGTGTGTCCATAATGGCACCAACCGTATCCATAAACGGTCTTCCAAGAATCAACTGCGTACTAGATCGTGCACTCATCTCCACAACCTGAAAATCAGTAGGAACCAGACAATCTCCTACTTTAACCAGCAAATCAGGGATTGTACCATATGAAAGTGAGGTGGAACAGTTCGCGAATGTGATAGATGTCTTGGGAGATCGAATATCAGCTCCCAATCTCTCTGCAATTGCCCTTGACATGACATTGACACTAGCCCCTGAGTCAACGAGAGACTCTTTGAATTCAACTCCAGAGATATGGCATGGAACTGATAATATCCCTGGGTCTTCCCTCTTGGTCAACTGCATCAGCAATAGTGATGTACTTGTGGCCTTGATGAAGAGTGCCTTAATCTCTTCCTCAGTTTCTCTGCATTCTCTTAAGTGACTTAGCAGAGGGCGGTACTCTAGAGCTTCTTCAAAAGTCAGTGTGTGGGGAATCATTTGTACCATCTTCTCAAAGCCAAGCAGCTGCTTTGGAGAAATGGGATCTCTGAGGTGTCTGGGTGGGACGGGGTATGGCGCCTTAGGTTTGTAAACCTTTTCTGTACTCAACTCGGGTTTTGTTTCAGCAACTGAACTGATATCGACCGACACAGGGGTGGTGTCGATCGATGCTTTCGCTTTGGAATCGTCCCTGGCAGAACTTTGGACGTGTGTCGATCGATACAAGGGAGTATCGGTCGACACAGTGGTGGTGTTCAAAATTTCAACGTCATCTTCGGCAAGGTTGACGTGTTCGTTCTGTGAGTGAACCATCAGTCATTTGACAGTTTCTGCAGTCTGAGCTACTTGCGTTTCCAGAATCTTCTGATGTGTATTGAGGGCCTCGATCCTTCCACTCAGATCAGTGTACAAAGCATCTATATTTCCATTGAAATCCACTGTGATCTGCTGCTGTCCATGAACTAGCTGTTCAAACATAGATTCAATCCTGCTCTCAGAAGTTCTGGGTGGTGTGGGTGGACATTGATACCTTTGATCTTGAGATCCAACTCCATCAATGTAGTTAACATATTCCACTTCATCCTCTTCAGCAAGATGAATAGCCTTCTGCTGCTTGCCCATCAACAAATTATGCACCGAATCCAGCTTCGCATGCACTTTAGCAATCTGTGATCCATCAACACCTCCGTGCAGCCTTTTCCGCTCGAGATCAGTACTCTTGGCGCTACTTCTAGATGCAAAGTTCTCAATGAGCACATACACATCTTCAGGATACCTCGTGTAGAAATTTCCATTGCTCGCAGCATCTAGAGCCATTTGTCACCTCCAATCAATCCCTCTATAGAAAGTACCCAGCAACTGAACCTGAGTGAACCCGTGATGTGGACAATCTCTCTGATATGATCTGAATCTAATCCAGGCACCCTTGAGTGCCTCTGTCGAACCCTGAGAAAATTGAGAAAGCTTGTTCCTGAGCTCCTCGGATCTCGCATCATCATAGAAATTATTCAGGAACGAATTCTTCTTCTCTGCCCATGTAGTCAGCGAACCAGCTGGTAAGTGCTTCAACCAATAAGTTGCATCCCCACTAAGAGAGTATGGGAAGAGCTTACAGAAGAGGTAATCATAGGATACTCCATGGCACTTGATGCTAGTAACCATAGATTTAGCGCGGTTTTTTAAACTCAAATTAAATCACTAAAGTATAGCTAACCAACTCTCGTTGCGAAAACTATCTAAGTCCAAATCCTAGAATTCCAAATCTCTTTGTGAATCCTAAAGTCTAAACCAGCTTTTAGTTCAAGTTTGATTTATTCACAAAACAACTAAACCAAATCTCTTTGCGAATAGTTATTTTGCTCACCCTAAGTTCTATCAGGTAATTAATCGCACTCTCGTGCCTAATCAATTATCCTAAGACCTAAGTTCTAGGTAGCTAATCTAGAACAAGCTTTGAACACAACCTAAGGTGAAGAACTAATTCAGATGGTGAATCCTAATCAACTAATCAACCTAGCAATAAGAGAAAACCCTTATGAGAACCATGAACCTAAAGTGGATCTACTCAGACATGGAGAATGAAAACAACATGATTGAATAGATAATCAAAGAAATCAATAAGAAACAGGAGTTCAGAGTTGTCTCTCCAAAAACCAAAGTAAAATCAAGAGTAGAATAAAGCATAGCCATCAAAGTGGCTGTAAAATCCTATTAAATAACATAAATCACGTTTTGGGGCTTCTTGTAAATAATAAAGTCTTTTGGGCAATTTTGCAATTCTTCAATTCTTGGTTTAAAGTCGCGACTCGTGTCTGCTGCAGTGAGTATCGACCGATACTAGTCAGTATCGATCGATAATGAGGCTTCAAATCGGGTAATCAGCTACACGAACTTCTGCGTTGCTCCAAAATGCTCCAGAAAGCTCCAATATCTCCAATTATGCTCCAAACGTGCTAAAACCTGTAAAAGACTCTAAAACACTACAAAATAGTAGAAAGACTCTATAAAACGGACTTATATCATGGCTTAAACGGGGTAAAAATCATGATATATCACCCTCGACCACCTAAACATCTCATGAATCCCATCACTACAGAGAAGTTGCTCGCTTTTGAGAAGATGGTGAGGAGAATTCCCCATACTGTGTATTTTGAATAAGCTTTTGAAAATCGCCCTTTGGATTGTTACTTCCGAGATTGCAGAGAGACTGCGGATGAGATCAAGGCAATCTTTATCAAGGCAAGAAGCACACCACCACCGATGAAGCAGTTAACTAAGAGGGAAGACCCATGAAAATTTTCAGTTCCATGCTCTATCTCTGGAGTTAAATTCAAAGAGTGTCTCGTTGATTCAGGGTCGAGCGTCAATGTCATGTCAAAGGCACTTGCAGAGAGGTTGAAAATTGGTGATATTAGATCTACTTAGATGACTCTCACATTCGCGAACTCTTCCACCTCAGTCCCATATGGTACAATCCCTGATTTGCTGGTTAAAGTAGAAGATTGTCTGGTTCCTGCTGATTTTCAGGTTGTGGAGATAAGTGCAAGATCTAGTACACCTTTTATTCTTGGAAGACCGTTCATGGCTACGGTTGGTGCAGTTATAGACACGCCCAGTAAGAGGATCTCGTTCTCATACATTCACGAACAGGTCTCCTACAAAGTCATTCCTTCTAGAAGAGCTCCCAAACATATCTCTTTCATCACCATTGTTATAGGAGAGACGTTGATGGTTGATCTTTTGGAAGAGCCTTATGATGAACCAAATGTCATAGACGTTTTAGATGGTCCTTCTATCAACATCAAGAAAGACATCAAAACGGCTAAGGCAAAGAAGAAGGTGAAGAACAAAAGAGTCGGGAATGCTACCCATGTGACATTAATCCCTCAGCAGTGTGATGGAGATTCGATTGAATATAAGGTGAAGTGCAAAGGAACCTCAAAACCATTCTCTAAGGATAGAGTTATTCTCACTTCGGAGCTGAAAGAGAAAGGAAAGGAGTTTGTGGAGAGCATGTTGAGCAGAACTCTGAAGCTGGCGATGTCAAATTGTGGAACCTGTTTTGGAGCAAGCTCTCGTTCTTATCCTGACTGATCGTCCGCAAAGTCAAGCTCGTGACGTAAAACAAGAGCTTGGTGGGAGGCAACCCACAAGTGAGTCTTACATAAATCTTTTATTTTTGTATTTTTCGTTTGTGGAGAGCATGTTGAGCATAACTCTGAAGCTGATATGCTCAATTTAATACCCTAAAAAGTACTAAAGCAGTTGATGCAGTAAATCAAGGGGTCGAACACAAGAACTCAAAGATCACTCAATAGATTCTATAGATCAGAAACAAGCTAAACCAGATGATGTAATTGAAAACAGGATTGCAAATAAAACGTTTGTAAATTCAATTGGGGAGACGTAGGTTTAGGGTATTTCTCAGGAGATCAATGAATGCAGCTAAATTAACTAACAGGATTCGGATTAAGCACTGTTCTAGAACTCAAATCACCAAAATATAATCAACCAACTCTCGTTGCGAAAACTATCTAAATCTAGATCCTAGGAATTCCAAATCTCTTTGCGAATCCTAAATTCTAAATCAGCTTTAAAGTTCAAGTTTGATATGTTCACAAATTAATTAAACCAAATCTCTTTGCGAATAATTAATTTGCTCACCTAGG
>PKML01002447.1:94678-139284 GCA_002933935.1 Eutrema yunnanense
ATCAGAAAGAGAAACAAGGTTTCGAGATCTGATCTCGGACGAAGGGAAACCAGACTTGTCTCTCACCAAAATCTCTCTTAAACTCAAGCAAAAATAAAGCATAGCCTAAACAATGGCTGTAAAATACTATTTATAACCTAAATCACGATTTGGGGCCTTCTTGTAATTATCAGAGACTTCTGGACCAAGTTGCAATTCTTCAACTCTTCATTAAGTCGCGATGTCGTGTCTGCTGTGCTGGGTATCGATCGATACCATGGGGGTATCGATCGATGCTAGACGTGAAAACAGGTACTCAGCGACACGATCTTCTGCTTCTGCTCCAAATGCTCCAGAAAGCTCCAATACTTCCAATAATTTCCCAAACGTGCTATGACCTGTAAAAGACTCTAAAACACTACAAAACACTAGAAAAGACTCTATAAAAGGACTTATATCATGGCCTAAATGGGGTAAAAACCATGATATATCAGAAGCTGGCGATGTCAAGTTGTGGAACCTATTTTGGAGCAAGCTCTCGTTATTATCCTGACTGATCGTCCGCAAAGTCAAGCTCATTACGTAAAACAAGCGCTTGGTGGGAGGAAACCCACAAGTGAGTCTCACATAAATCTTTTATTTTTGTACTTTTCGTTTTTTTGTCTTGTGTTTTCGTGTGAATGATATATCATGGTATATACCCCTTTTAGGCCATGATATAAGTCCATTTTATAGAGTCTTGCTGCTATTTCGTAGTGTTTTAGAGTCTTTTACAGGTTTTAGCACGTTTGGAGCATTACTGGAGATATTGGAGCTTTCTGGAGCAGTTTGGAGCAAAACTGAAGTTCGTGTTGCTGAGTACCAGATTTCATGATCAGTGTCGATCGATACCCCCTTGTATCGATCGATACCCATCGCAGCAGACACGACCCGCGACTTTAATGAAGAGTTGAAGAATTGCAACTTGGTCCAGAAGTCTTTAATAATTACAAGAAGTCCCAAAACGTGATTTAGGTTATTTATAGGATTTTTACAGCCACTTTGTTGGCTATGCATTATTTTACTTTGGTTTGAGAGAGAGCTTTTTGAGGAAGACAAGTCTGAAACTCCCTTCTTCCGAGAAAAGATTTGGAACCCTCTTGTTACTCTTTTTGTTTTATTTGATGATTTATTCAAACATGTTGATTGCTTCATTCTCCATGTCTGAGTAGATCCACTTTAGGTGCAGGGTTCTCATAAGGGTTTTCTCTGAATGCTAGGTTGATTAGTTAATTAGGATTCACCATCTGAATTAGTTCTTCACCTTAGGTTGTGTTCAAAGCTAATTCTAGGTTGACGAATCTGGAACTTAGATCTTAGGATAATTGATTAGACACGACAGTGAGATTAATTACCTGATAGAACCTTAGGTGAGCAAATTAATTATTCGCAAAGAGATTTGGTTTAATTGATTTGTGAACATATCAAACTCGGTATTAAAGCTGATTTAGACTTTAGGATTCGCAAAGAGATTTGGAATTCCTAGGATTTAGATTTAGATAATTCTCGTAACGACAGTTGGTTAATTATACTTTAGTGATTTGAGTTCAAGAACCGTGCTAAATCAGAATCCTGACTAGTTAGTTTATCTGCATTCATTGATCTCCTGAGAAATACCCTGAGCCTATATTTCTCCCAATTAAATTACAACACTTTTAATTTAAGTACTGTTTTCAATACCATTGATTGTTTAGCGTAATTCTCTTCCATATAATCTATTGTGCGTCTCTGTGAGTTCTTGTGTTCGACCCCTGATATACTGCAGCAACTGTTTTAGTACTTTTTAGGGTATTAATTTGAGCATATCAAATTTGGCGCCGTTGCTGGGGACTCAATTCGCCATTAGATTACGTTTGAGAATTTCGACTAAGCTTGTCGGTATCGATCGACACTACCTAGTATCGGTCGACACTCGACACTTTTCTTTGTTGATATCGATCGACACCACTTGGTATCTGATATATCATGGTTTTTACTCCATTTAGGCCATGATATAAGTCCTTTTATAGAGTCTTTTCTAGTGTTTTGTAGTGTTTTAGAGTCTTTTACAGGTTTTAGCACGTTTGGAGTATTCTTGGAGATATTGGAGTTTATGGAGCATTCTGGAGCGAAACTGNCTAGCTATACTATTACAACTGCTTTAGTACTTTAGGGTATTAAATTGAGCATATCAGTATCGATCGATACTCAACGTGTTTTTGTTACTTACGTTCTTTTCCTAGTGTGTTTCAGGTGTGAATTTGGAACGTACAAACAGGAAAGCAAGGAAGCCAGCAGAGATGAACAACACAATGATTATGATTCAAGATGCTGATGGAGCTTTGAGAGACCAAGAGGGTCAGTTGTGTAATGAGAGAGGATAACGTCTGGATGGAGAGGGGAACATCATTCCACCTGCTCCTGTTGTCGCTGGGAATATCGCTGGGAACGCGAACGCAGGGAATGTTGTGGCTGCTCGCGGTAGAACGATTGGTGAATACAACATGCCTGATCAGTTCTATGCCAATCGGTCAGCAATTCGTCTTCTGCCTTTTCAGAGGAATGACTTTGAGCTGAAACCTGCATACTTCACTCTTGTGGGTCAACATCTTTTTCATGGTTTTCCTCATGAACACCCTATGGATCACATTGAGAGGTTTTAGGATCTGGTTACAAGCATCAAGAGCAATGGAGTGTCTTATGACTACCTCTTCTGCAAGTAATTCCCATACTCTCTTGGTGGAGATGCAACTTACTGGCTGAAGTAGTTGTCTCCTGGTTCGCTAACTACATGGGATGAGACGAAGAATGCGTTCCTGAACAACTTCTATGATGATGCACGATCCGAGGATCTCAGGAACAAGATTTCTCAGTTTTTTCAAGGACCGACTGAGGCACTCAAGGCTGCTTGGATTCGTTTCAAGTCATATCAGAGAGATTGTCCACATCATGGGTTCACTCAAGTTCAGCTGCTGGGTACTTTCTACAGAGGAATCGATTGGAGGTATCAGATGTTGCGAGCAATGGAAATTTCTATCCGAGGTATCCTGACGATGTCTATGTGCTTATTGAGAACTTGGTTTCTAGCAATAGTACCAAGAATGCAGACATGGAGCGCAAGAAGCAAGCTGGTAACCTGGATTGCAGTCAGATTGCTGAGGTGAATGCTAAGTTAGATTTGTCGATGGACAAGCAGCAGAAGGCTGTTCGTTTTGCTAACAAATATGGAGTGGAATTTGTTAACCACATTGATGGAGATGGATTTCACGATCAAAGGTATCAACGACCATCCACACCACCCAGAACTTCCGAGAGTAAGATGGAATCCATGCTTGAACAGCTTCTTCAGGGACAGCAGAAGATGACACTAAATTTCAACGGGAAAATGGACGCTATGTACACAGATCTGAACGGGAAAATTGAGTCTCTCAGTATTCATCAGAAGATGCTGGAAACTCAAATAGCAGAAAATTTCGTGTTGACAGAAAATCCCCGTGTATCGATCGATACCATCCAGTATCGATCGATACCAGTCCACGAATCTGTCGAGGCCATCTCGAAGGAATAAGCATCGATCGACACCCTACCTGTATCGATCGATACTCACCCAGATACTGCAAGGGAGCTGCGTATGAGTGTTGGCAGACTTCGCAGGCCTAAGAAGCTGAATCTTATTCCTCAGCACCTCCGAGCCCCCATCACTCCAAAGCAACTACGTGGCTTTGAAAAGATGGTACAAAGGATTCCCCACTCATTCACTTTTGAAGAAGCTCTAGAGGGATGGCCTCTGCTAAGTCACTTTAAAGATTGTAGAGAAATTGAGGAAGAGATTAAGGCACTCTTCATCAAGGCCAGTAATAAACCACCTCCGCTGAGGCAGTTGACCAAGAGGGAAGACCCAGGAATATTTTCTGTTCCACTCTCCATCTCTGGAGTTGACTTCCAAGAATCTCTCGTTGACTCAGGGGCTAGCGTCAATGTAGTGTCAAGAGAAATTGCAGAGAGATTGGGAGCTGATATTCGACCGCCCATGTCATCTATCACATTCGTGAATTGTTCCACATCACTTCCATATGGTACGATCCCTGATTTGCTGGTTAAAGTAGGGGACTGTCTGGTACCTGCTGATTTTCATGTTGTGGAGATGAGTGCACAATCTCGTACGCAATTGATTATTGGAATACCGTTCATGGCTACGGTCGGTGCCATTATGGACACACCCAGCAAGCAAATCTCATTCTCATACATTGACAAGGAGGTGTACTACAAAGCTATCCCTAGAGGAACTCCCATTGCATCGATGTTGTTACAGATGAGACATTGGTAATTGATCTTTTAAAAGAGCCTCCTGATGAGCCAACTGTCAAACCATCTAAGTCAAAGACGAAGGAGAAGAGCAAAGGAGTGAAGGATGTCGCTTCTATGACTTTAATCCCTAAGAAGTATGATGGGGATTCGATTGAATACAAGGTGAAGTGCAAAGGAGCCTCGAAACCATTCTCTATGGCTAGAGTTATTCTCAATTCGGAGCTGAAAGAGAAAGGACATGAGTTTGTGGAGAGCATGATGAACAGAACTCTGAAGCTGGCAATGTCAAATTGTGGAACTTGTTTCGGCGCAAGTTCTCAATCTTCTTCTGACTGATCGTCCGTACAGTCAAGCTCGTGACATAAAACAAGCGCTTGGTGGGAGGCAACCCACTGGTGAGTTTGTACATAGCTCTTTTATTTTTGTTTTGTGTCTTGTGTCTAAACGTGAAACAGATTTGACGAGGAGTATCGATCGACACCAGTCAGTGTCGATCGATACCAAGTGTCGTGAGAAAGGAGCATAATTTTTCATAAAGTGTCGACCAAAAAACGACAAGTGTCGTGAGAAAGGAGCATAATTTTTCATAAAGTGTCGACCAAAAAACGACAAGTGTCGATCGATACCTCTGGGTATCGATCGATGCTCCACGGAAAGGTAAGTTCTCTCTTAAAACCCTCGGGTTTCTTTTTCTCCTCCTTCTCCATCGATCGACACCGCCTCCATATCTCTCTGAAATCGCATCTTTCCCATTTCTTCACCGATTTTGGTGATTCAAGCGCCTAGATTCATAGGATTTTCATCCTCTATCTCTTTCTAGCATTTGTTTCATCAATCAGCAAATGTATGTGTACGAAATTCCACATTTTATGTCCGATTTTGGGTTTAAGGTTTGTGCGATTCCACTCTTTAGCACTTGTTTTTCTTGACAAATGTCATTTGCTGAGATGCTCTAGACTAGTTTCGAACCTTGCCTTACATTCAATTGCCCTTGATTTGGATTTTTGGGGAATTTGGATTCTGGAAATCGGATGAACTGGAAGTTGGATAGGGTGTCGATCGATACCCCCTGGTATCGATCGACACCATCTGTGTCTGTTGGTCCATATTTGTTTAATTCACTGCGAGATGCTGGATTTATGATGTGTCCTTCTGTCTTTGTTTGCAGATGACATCTAGGTCAAAGAGAGCCAGTACTACAGACGCATCGAACTCTAACCCGTCTACTACGGATATTCCTGCAGCCCCACGAAGAAATCCTTTGCTTAAGCTGAACAAGAAGGCCAGGATCCCTTGCTAGCGCGATTGGAATGGACAGGAGAAGGCGTATGCCTTGAGTGATGACACCGCATTCAGACCCATTTCTGAGGAGTGGGACGATTTCGAAACGCTGTTCTACAACGCGTGGTTGGGTGTCACCATCGAGCCTACCAGGTTTGTAGATGGGCTTTCTCTGCATCAGTTGGGTCTCGACACCGATTTGGCTCGTCTGCTGGAGCGGATTGGTTTTGGTCACATGGCTACACGGCAGCATGACCTCTACCCAGACTTGGTTCGTCAGTTCATGGCGACAGCTCGCATTAACTATTCAGACGAGGTTCTGCGAGACGCACAGGGTGGTACCCTATCTTTCATGGCTCGCGGAGTGAGGTACATGATTTCATTCCCTGACCTCTGTGATCTCTATGGTTTTCGGAGGGATCGCATGAGGATTGCTCTTCCAGCTGCCCATCCTGACATGCGCGGATTTTGGACATGGTTCGGGAACGGCGTATACGAGTCTAAGACGTCCACTCAGATGGACATACGACATCCAGTCCTGCGATGTTTTGTTAGGATCCTGAGCACTACTCTCCTGTGCAAGATGGAGCCCAACAAGATGAGAGTATCTGAGCTTTTGCTTCTGTTTCTGGCTGTCAGGAACATCATACATGAGCAGGATTTTGATTGGCTTGAGCTTGAGGATGTCAACCTTGTGGCTGTTTTTGCGCATCATTTGGTCTCTCTGAAGACCAAACCATTCACAGAGACGAGCACGAAGAAGGAGTCAGTTGGTAGTCTTCTGACACCTATCTTCCAGCACCTCGGGATCAGTACTGCGAGTTGCTCGATAGTCACTACGCGTCGGTACATGGATGAGACTCATCTGAGGAACCTTAAGTGGTTGAAGCCCGGAAGGAAGTGGATTCTTAGTAGATCTGATGGGAGTTTCCTAGTGCAGCTACCTGGCAGGGATCTGACGGACATATCTGAGGATCCTGCTCAGCTTCGTTTTGAGCCTCCTGCGGAGTCGTTGACTTCGATTGCTGCGACTAGACGACAGGTTCGTCCATCTGCTGATATCTCATCTACTTCACGTCAGATAGGACGTACACATGCTGCACCGTGTCCACCTATTCCTGAGCCACAGTGGCCAGAGGACGCGGACGTCCAGACGGAGCCCGCTGCTTTTCAGAGATTTATGATAGCGAGCATGAAGAGCATATGGGCTGCTGTTCGCTGCCGTTGCACGACTACCACAGATGCTGATCCATCGTCCGAGCATGGACCTTCACATACACCTGCTGCCGACCATGAGAGTGATTCTGAGGAGACGCAGGATTAGTCTTCTCTATCTTCACGTTTGTATTTTTCTTTCTTTTTCTTTTTCTTTCATTTTTCTTTTTTTGTTGAACTTATGTCAGGGTTTGTTTTTGCATTTGAACTTCTTTGGATTTATGTTTGATCTACCATGTTGCTTTTAACCTGTTTTTGAGTGTTCCTAACAGTGCTAACATCTAACACAATGGAATGCTTTCCCTGGTTAAGCAATTCGACACCACTGATTTTCAATCAGTGTGTCGACATACACATGGTGTCGATCGATACCTCCCAGTATCGATCGACACCCTGTCAAGGTACGGTTTCTGGCCTTCATAATTCACTAAGTTCATTTGTTTTCTTCCACCAACTCTAGGCTAGATAACACTGGGGACAGTGTTATTTAAGTCTGGGGGAGGTGTCTGCTGACTTTGTTTTTGTTTTTCTTAGGGTCAGTCCGTTTTTGAGTCATTTGTTGTTTTATTGAGTCAAAATTTTGTCTTAGACTGTGATCTTTTTCTTGAATCTATTGACCTGACCTTGCTTCTAAGTGACCATTTTTACAGAATAAGTTCTAGATCGACTAATGAAAAATCCAAAGGCTGGCCAGTTAACCAGAAGACACTCATGTTTCCAGCAAAGTTCCTTAAAGCATGAGCCAAATTTTTGCACTTCATCAATGTGGTTAGTATCTATAGAGCTTGATTCCTCATTCGTATCTGACAAAGGAACCCATGTGTTTTAAAATAATGGTATTTCTCTCCCTGTTACAAGTTAATTAATTAATAAGTGCATTAAAAGATGAAATGATTTTCTTCTGAGTAGAGGGTTAGGAAAATTTCCAGCGATCCCATTATTCTGCTTTAGAGGGAATGATCACACAGATGATTGGAAGCGAGACTAGGATTTTCCTATGATGCCATTATTCGCCTACATCCTTTGATACATTGAGAGGGAAGAACCGGGGATTAGGTGGCAAACACCATCATTACTCGCGTCTCATACCTTGATTTGTATATGCAAAGCTAAAAAATCAGAAGAGAACATAATAAATAATAAGTCTGGGGAGAGAAATAATACCAAAAAGTGTGAAAATGGTGGTTCCTTGTCATGATACTGTATGGAAAAGAATCTAGAAGGTTCTTGATATTAATTCGCAGCGATGAAACTGGCGAGGATGGCTTGATTGAACAATGCTGCGAAATAATGTGTGTAGTCTGGGAAGCTGAGAATGTCTACGGAGAAGTACATGGTGGTTAGATCAAAAAGCTGGTTAGGTAACATTTGGGTACTTGGGAAATTGGTCATTTCAATGTTTCATGAAATGGTGAGTCTCTACGTTTTCAAACCTCTTCCTCTGGTTTAGTCTTCTATGTGCTTGAGGGCAAGCAAACGTTAAGTCTGGGAGAGTTGATATATCATGGGCTTTACCCCTTTTAGGCCATGATATAAGTCTGTTTTATAGAGTCTTTCTGCTATTTCGTAGTGTTTTAGAGTCGTTTACAGGTTTTAGCACGTTTGGAGCATTATTGGAGATATTGGAGCTTTCTGTAGCAGTTTGGAGCAAAACTGAAGTTCGTGTTGCTGAGTACCAGATTTCACGATCAGTGTCGATCGATACCCCCTGGTATCGATCGATACCCATCGCAGCAGACACGACCCGCGACTTTAATGAAGAGTTGAAGAATTGCAATTTGGTCCAGAAGTCTTTAATAATTACAAGAAGCCCCAAAACGTGATTTAGGTTATTTATAGGATTTTTACAGCCACTTTGTTGATTGCTTCATTCTCCATGTCTGAGTAGATCCACTTTAGGTTCAGGGTTCTCATAAGGGTTTTCTCTGAATCCTAGGTTGATTAGTTAATTAGGATTCACCATCTGAATTAGTTCTTCACCTTAGGTTGTGTTCAAAGCTAATTCTAGGTTGACGAATCTGGAACTTAGATCTTAGGATAATTGATTAGGCACGACAGTGCGATTAATTACATGATAGAACCTTAGGTGATCAAATTAATTATTCGCAAAGAGATTTGGTTTAATTGATTTGTGAACATATCAAACTCGGTATTAAAGCTGATTTAGACTTTAGGATTCGCAAAGAGATTTGGAATTCCTAGGATTTAGATTTAGATAATTCTCGCAACGACAGTTGGTTAATTATACTTTAGTGATTTGAGTTCAAGAACCGTGCTAAATATGAATCCTGACTAGTTAGTTTATCTGCATTCATTGATCTCCTGAGAAATACTCTGAGCCTATATTTCTCCCAATTGAATTACAACAATTTTAATTTAAGTACTATTTTCAATACCATTGATTGTTTAGCGTAATTCTCTTCCATATAATCTATTGTGCGTCTCTGTGAGTTCTTGTGTTCGACCCCTGATATACTGCAGCAACTGCTTTAGTACTTTTTAGGGTATTAATTTGAGCATATCAGTGAATCAGATGAAAAAGGTCTGTGTCGACCGATGCCATCACGGGTATCGATCGACACCAGGAGATACAGACGTTGCATCGACCAATGGTCCTTGTATCGATCGACACCAGTAATGGTATCGGTCGATACCCAACGCACATGTAAGTTCTCTGATTTTCACGTCTTCACTCAGCTGTTTTGTTTTCTTTTACCGACTCTAGACTAGATAACATTGGGGACAGTGTTGTTTAAGTATGGGGGAGGTACTTGCTGACAGCGTGTTTGTTTTTCTTAGAGTCAGACGTTTTTGAGTTAGTTCGTCGTTTTATTGAGTCAAAACATGTTGGAGACTATGATCTTTTTCTTTAATCTATTATTCTGACTCTACTTCTAAGTGACCATTGTTACAGAATCCGTTGTAGATTGGACTAATGAAAAATCCAAAGGCTGGCCAGTTAACTAGAAGACACCCATGTTTCCAGCAGAGTCCATTGAAGCTTGAGCCAAATTTTTGCACTTCATCGATATGGTTGATGTCCATAGAGATTGATTCCTCATTCATATCTGACAAAGGAACCCATGTGTTTAGAGTAATGGTATATCTCTCCTCTGTTACAAGTTAATAAATAAGAGCATAAAAAGATGAAATGATTTTCTTCTGAGTAGAGGGCTAGGAAAATTTCCAGCAATCCATTATTCTACTTGTGAAGGAATGATCACACAAAGGTTGGAAGCGAGGTTAGGAAAATTTCCCGTGATACCACTATTCACCTACACCTTTGATACATAGAGAGGGAAGAACCGGGGATTCGGTGGCAAACACCATCAATACTCGCGTTTCAGACCTTAATTTGTATATGCAGATCTAAGAAAAAAAAAAAGAACATGATGAGAAACAAGTCTGGGGGAGAGAAAACAATACCAAAAAGTGTGAAAATGGATGGTTCCTTGTCATGATATTGTATGGGAAAGAATCTAGAAGGTTCTTGGCATTGATCACAGCGATGAAACAGGCGATGAGGGCTTTATTGGACGATGCTGTGAAATAATGTGTGTAGTCTGGGAAGCTGCGAATGTCTACGGAGAAGTACATGGTGGTTAGATTTGGAACTGGTCACTTGATATGTGGAGCACTAAGGAAAAGGGTCATTGCAGTGTTTTAAGAACATGTGAGTCTCCGTGTTTTTCAAACCTCTTTCTCTTGTTTAGTTTTCTGTTTGCTTGAGGGCAAGCAAAGGCTAAGTCTGGGGGAGTTGATATATCATGGTTCTTACCCCTTTTTAGTCATGATATAAGTCCTTTTATAGAGTATTTCTAATATTTTGGAGTCTTTTCTAGTCTTTATAGGTTTTAGGTGACTTTGGGAGAAAATGAGCCGTTTCTGAGTAGATCTCCTGTTAGGTTTAGGGTTCTCATAAGAGATTTCTTTGAATGCTAGGTTGATTAGTTGTTTAGGGTTCATAATATGAATTAGTTCTTCACCATAGGTTGTTCTCGTAGATAATTCTAGGTTGACGAATCTAGAACTTAGATCTTAGGTTAATCGATTAGGCACGAGAGTGAAATTGAGAAACCTGATAGAAATTAGGGTGAGCAAAATAACTATTCGCAAAGAGATTTGGTTTAGTTGTTTTGTGAACAAATCAAACTTGAACTAAAAGTTGGTTTACACTTTATGATTCGCAAAGAGATTTGGAATTCTAGGATTTAGGCTTAGATAATTCTCGCAACGAGAGTTAGTTAATTATACTTTAGTGATTTGAGTTCAAGAACCGTGCGCAACATGAACCCTTATTTGTTAGTTTATCTGCATTCATTGATTTCCTAAGAAATACCATGAACCTATGTTTCTCCCATCGAACTTACAACAGTTATTTTCTTTCAATTCCATTGATCACTTAGCTTAATTTTCATCTATACAATCTATTGTGTGTTTCATTGAGTCTATGTGGATTCGATCCCTAAGTATTACAATCGACAAAGCTTTAGTACTTTAGGGTATTAATTTGAGCTTATCATTATGTTACCTCTTGTAAGGACTCACTTCCTCGCAGTTTAGGAGGACGTACGTATGTGCGATGTGCATGTCATTCTCGTTAGACCACCAAACTTCCTTCAATTTTCCACTAAGCCGACCGGGTGAGAAGATGTTTGGGACACCCTCTACTGCATAAGTTCTTCCCACACCACCATCATCATATCGTCAGGGAGCCCGTTTGCGTGTACGGACTTTTGTAGCGAAATAGTATGAAGTGAAGTGTGAAGTTTCTTCTGTCAAACTTCCTGCAACAATTGATGATTCAACCCTTGCTAGATTTTTTGCCTTCCCCTTTAAATTTTTCATGAAGCGCTCGAATGGGTACATTCACCTAAACTGAACAGGGCCGCCTAGTTCTGCTTCGTGAGGGAGATGAATGGGAAGAAGTTTCATAACATCAAAAAACGCCGGGAGGGAGGGGGGTATCTTCTCCAAATTGCACAACAATATTGGAATATTAGCAGCTAGATGTGCAATTACATATTCTGACAATGTCCGTGTACTAAGATCCCGAAAAAAGCTCTGATGCCTGCACAATCAAAATTATATATTGTAATATTTTAAAATATATAATTAATATCAACAATTTTATATGTGATGATGTATCTTACCTCTAATTGCTGCATGAACATTTCCTGGAAGGAGTTCGGCAAATGCGAAAGGAAGTAATCGTTGCATACACACGTGGCAGTCACGACTCTTCATCCCTAAAAATTTTTGTCCTTTCTCAACAGATTTAGCAAAATTGGATACGTACCCATCAGGAAACTTCACGTCAGATGAAACCTAATTGAACTGTATGCATGATGTTATCAAAAAAGTTTTTCTCAATGTGCATGACATCAAGATTATGTCTCAACAGATGATCTTTCCAGTACGAAAGTGTCCAAAATATGCTTTTCTTGTGCCAATTATGATTGACCCGGTATCCATCATGCATATTAACTGGAGTGTGCCAATTTCCCCCACGTTTCTAGCCCCCCCAAAATGATCTATTTGCGTTTCTAGTTCTTCTCCAGATAGATACACTGGTGGGGGGGGACACGTACGATTTTGTTCTTCCTAAACAGCCGCTTGTTTCTCCGATATGGATGGTTGATTGGTAGAAACCGCCAGTGACAATCAAACCAGCATGTTTTTCGACCATGTTTCAGCTGAAACGCATCTGTCCGATCGAGGCAATAAAGACAAGATAACCTCCCATGTGTCATCCAACCTGATAGCATTCCGTATGCAGGAAAGTCGCTTATTGTCCACATAAGGACCGCACGCATCGTAAAATTTTTTTTCCTCGAACAGTCATATGTACGAACCCTTGTATACCACAACTGTTTCAACTCATGTATGAGAGGCTGCAAAAACACATCAAGGGACCTCTTTGGATGATTGGGACCAGGTACTAAAATATTCAGGAATAAAAATTCCTTTTGCATGCACATATCTAGGGAATGTTATAAGGCGTTACGATAACTGGCCACAAAGAATATTGCCTACCAAACATACCGAATGGACTAAATTCATCAGTGCACAGATCAATATACTCATTTCGCTTAGATTTAGCAAAGTCTGGGTGTACCGTGTTAAAGTGTTTCCAAGCTTTTGCATCTGACGGGTTAGTCATTTCTCCTTCTCTCTGTGAATGTTCTGCTTGCCATCTCATCGGTGCAGCTGTCCTTTCAGATTGATACAATCGTATCCACCTATCAGTTATAGGAAGATACCATATCCGTTGGTACGATATCTTACTAATCCCAAAAGTTTGCGGCATAAATCTCAGTTTTTGGCAAAATCGACATTCCTGCAGCTTATCATCATCTTTCCAAAAAATCATACATTTGTCGACACATACATCTATCATCTCAGAAGACAACCCAAGACTAAACACCAACTTCTGTATCTCATAGTATGTTTCGGCTGTCAAATTATCCTCTGGCAAATACTCTTTAATAAGATCAGCCCAATCATCCATGCAAACCTCAGCTAAGTTATTATCAGTTTTAATTGTCATCATCATATCTGCTAACGACAATTTAGACTGACCTTCTCTAAATCCATCGTAGAGTGGCTGATTTACAGCGTCTAGCATATCATAAAACCGTTTCGGATATACATTGGGTTCCTCAACAGTATTATCAACATTTGTTTCATGAAATGCATCAGTAACCATGGCATGCATCCTATCATGATCTTGACCCTGATCAAATTGATGTTCACCATGATGATAACTACTACCCTGATCAAAATCTAAATGGCCTTGATAATTACTACTACTAGCACCTGCTTGAGACGTCCTTTCAAAACCCTCTCCATGTTGATACCAAATATAATATTGCGGCATAAACCCTCTGTTTAGTAAATGCTTCCACACCGTCTCAATAAGAATATATCTCGTATTCTTGCATTTACGACAAGGACAGAACATCTTACCGCTTTCCAGGGTTGTTTGCATATTTCCGGCTTTATACATAAATATTTCAAGCCCCTCTTTGAATTCTTTTGTTAACGCTCACTCCGAATCCTTTTGCGTATACATCAATCTTCGTAGATCGTATATAGATATTTTATAAAAAAAAAGTTTTTATAGTGTTTTTTTTTGGTAGAAGTGTTTGTTCTTTTTTTGTTTGAAACTTTCGTTTGAAAGTTGGACGTATTTATAGAATTTTTTTCTGAATTACCAATGGATTTACATCGAAAAATTACATCGATTTTACATCGAAAAAACATTTACAACGACTTTACATCGAATTTACGACGGATTTACGATGAGTAGATTAGTCGTAAATAATTAGGTGAACATGTGGAAAATGTGTTCACCTAACTGGAAACAATCGACGTGAAATCTTCATAAATTTACATCGAATCCAAGTCGTTGTAAATCCGATGTAACATTACATCGACTTTACGATGTACTTTACGAAAGTCATATTCGTCGTAAAATCGATGTAATTGTACATTTGATTTACGACGATTTATGATATCATCGTAACTTAATTACATCGACTTTACGACGTAATTTACGAAAGTCATATTCGTCGTAATATCGACGTAGCGTGACGACGACATTACGACGATTTTTGATATCGTCGTAACTTAATTGTTATCGTCGTAAAATCGTCGTAAATTACGACGAGTTTACGGCGACCAACATTTACGACAAAATTGCATAGACAACATAATTCGTCGTAAATTCATTGGGCATTTAAGACGAATTTAAATCGATGTAATATTTCGTTGGAAATTGACTGTTTTCTTGTAGTGAAAGGTCTATACGTTTTCGGTAACCCATAGGCTTAACCACTCAACTCATCGTTGGTGCCAATTTTTCTTTAGACATGCTAGACTAACAAGCAGAAGAAGCTTGCACAGAAAACTAAACCGGAAGGCGATGGGTCAATCGATCCACATGTGGGATTGATCGATTTATCATTGGGATCAATCGATCTACTTTGTAGACAAATGAATGCAATTATATATATATATATGTATATATATATATTAGCCAAATTTTTTTGTATATGCTCTATTTTTTTTAGATAACTTTCATCACGTCCAATTGTATGTTTGGGAAAAGATTGGTTTCTTCATATACTGTTATTTTCATGATATTATGATTAATCTACTCATTAGCCAACGAGAGGTGATGCTTAGACGATCTGTGAACATATACAAAAAATTGAACGTCGTTAATGCATGTTTACAATTATAAATGCAAAGTAGATTTTAGAATCTTAAATTATTAAACATAGTAGTTAATACTACAATAGTGGGTTGATTATAAATCTGTGATTTGAGTTCTAAAATGACTATAAATCTGTTGAAACACAGAAAATGCAATATTTCAAATTCTTCAACTATTTGGCTGTGCATCCTCAGTTATTGGATATTGTCTTGTCTGTTTGGGCTGATACAAAGCCTCTGTTCCGTTTTTACCGCAAGCTAAAACTCATAAAGCCATATCTCCGAGCTCTGAACCGTGATCATTATGGGGACATATCACAAAGCGAACACGTATAGCTTTGGAAGTTTTATGTGAAAGTCAGAAACAACTACTATGAAAAACTTTGAGGCTGAATCCGCCGATGAAAAACTTTCTATAGATTATAGGTGTCTAGTTATCTTTTTTTTTTTAATAAGGAAAAATAAATATCCCCTGGCTTATATATCTATTTTTCCAATTTTAAGAGTACCATTGCTTAAAAATTACCGCTACACAAAACCGAAAGAGAATAACATAAATCTAAAAACGATTTTACTTTGAAAACAGCGAAGATTACAACTCAAACACAAAGACATTACAATATGAACTTTATTCCCATAGTTTCCCTTCTTTATATATCCTGCCCCTTTAGTGTACTTGAGACTAGTTTCCCTTCTTATATATCTTGCCCATTTAGTGTACTTGAGACTCTTATCTCATTACAAACGATGCGAAGGAGACTTTAATTTATTATAATATATATATTTTAAGCATAGCCATTTCAAGCTAAAATCCAAACTAAATCTACGAGGTCCATAGAATCCGGGCTATTTTTAACACCAAAGATATTTACGGGCAACCATCCATAATTGAAATCGCAGTGGGACTTCCATTGTGGGATGACTCGAACTCTAACCTAGAACCATATAGCGAAACCTAACAACCATTGGACCACCATAAGATAGTTATATGGAGAAGACCTATATCCTCCGTTGGATCCTCTGCCGTGTCCGCCGTATCCTCCGTAGCTTTGTTGATCAGGGTGCAGTGTTTCGTCACTCTCTGAATTCACAGTATTTCAAAGATATTGTTTAGCACGTGCAAACGTGTGTTCCTCTACCAGATTTTAAAACTTTTTTGACTCTCAATTTTTTTCTTAAAACTTTAAATATACGTTCTATATAAAAGCTGAACAAAAAAATAATCAAAATAGTTTGAGATGGCATGATACGTATAATAGGAGATCAACGTCATACTTAATTGTTTCGGCTTACTATAGGATTCAACATAATTCCAAGTGTGTTTTAAATAGTCTCCAATGGAAGATTAGAGACTGAAATATATAATGTAACTTAAGTACCCGACTGCCTTTCAGATGCCGCGGCAACTTCAGAGACGACAAGAAGAACTGCAAAGAAACCCAATAGAAGAAAAGCCTTGGAAACCATTTTTTTCAACTGCTTATAACACTGTTTTTATATATAACTAAACAAGTGACTAACAAAAAATGGTGCCTCTATTTAAAATAAAACATGGAGTAGTGAATGAGAAAAGTCAAATAACGACTAATCTATATGTCATTGCGTCGGGCCCCTTATGATGTATTATGTATATAATGACATTATTGAATTCCATTATTGGATCCTTCTTCCAATAGAGGAGCAGCACGTACTAACTACTAAGGACTGACGTTAAAGGGTGAAAACATTTGCGTGGCTATATATTCATCGCCAATACGAAAATTCAAATGGAAATTTGGTTGGCTATAGTTAAGTCAAGCCGCCTGCGATCAAAATCTATCCAAGTCACCTAATCGTCAAGGTGGCTTGATATGTATCATGAGCTGAGCTGAGCATTATTAAAGGTGTAATTGAGTGTAGACTTATATTTGACCTAAAAGTGTATATTTCTTAGCATTTTCTTTGTTATTTTGGTAATATCTTCATGGTGCAAATTTTTTTATGTAAGACAACACAATAAACCAATGATAGTAGCTCAATTATTCATTTAGAGTGTAAAACATGGAATACATATCTGAATTCGAGTTTTACTAACCACAACAATTAACATAACAGATCCCATATATATATAGAGCGAATAGGTTCTACTGGATATGCACTTCCTATCTATAAAATGTTTATTTATTATTTTATTTTTTTTGAAATGTTAAATTGATCATCCACCAAAAACAATTTACGCCAAATAGGAAAAAACCAGAAAGATAGTCTGAAAGATGAATATACAAATAGTTTAAGATAAAGTAAATTAATAATCAGCTTTTTCCTCTATCGAACCAACGTCTAAGCATACTCGATTACAAGAGGTGTGAACATTCGAAGTAGCGTAAGGATGAGACTCGGATACAAAATCATAAGCAAGATAGGCTCGATTACTGAAAACGAGAAAATCCTAAAGCAACAAAATCATAAGCAAGATAAGCTCGATTACTGAAAAAGAGAAAATCCTAAAGCTACTTCGAATGTTCACACATCTTGTAATCGAGTATGCTTAGACGTTGGTTCGATAGAGGAAAAAGCTGATTATTTACTGTCTTAAACTAACATCCGACGGAATTCGGACGAAATTAACATCCGTCGGAAAATAGTACCCGTCAGATTATTTCCGACGGATGTCTGAAGGATATTATCACCCTTTCGAGAAAAAAAAATTGTTCAGTAACATCCGTCCGAAAGGAAATCCGTCGGAAATTTCCGACGGATTAGTATACACCTGGTATTAAACACATTTATCTCGTTTAAATCAGGTTTTACAACACCAATCTCGCAAATCCATCGGAAATTTTTCGACGGATTTTCGACAGATGACCAAAAATGTGGTTTAGAGTATAGGGTTTAGGTCGTTTTTTATAGAAATTGTAGAGAAACAATTGTATGATGTATATACAATAGCTTCAACTTGTCAAATTTGAAAATAAATGTGTGTTATAAATTTTATAAAATTTGATTGAAGTGTTAGTATAAGTTAGAGTATAAAGTGTAGTAGATGTTATGTGAAATGTTTAAGTTTTATGTTGTAAAATTAATAAACTCATAGAAAGTCTTTAATATTGATGAACTAACAATTTTTTTGAATGAAACATGTAGATTAGGGATAGTTAAACCATATCACGTAACCCTTAATCCTAAACTCCAAATATACCATAAATTCGTCGGAAATTTCCGACCGATTTGGGTCTTTCGACACGTGTTGGTTGACTACCCAATAGAAACGCATACATGGAATATAACGTATATTGCTAAATCCGTCAGAAAATTCCGACGGATTTAGTTTGTTTTCGAGACCGCGGGAAGATTGATCGCATAAATAATTTTTTTTGGGAATTCGACGGATTTTCGACGGATATATCCGTCGGAAATCGATATATATCCTAAATCCGAGATAGTTCTTCTCATTTCTCTCTTCCGGTCGATTCTCTCAACTCTCTCTCCATCTTCTTCCGGTTTCTTCTCAATTCCCTCTCATCTATCTCTAATAAACACAAAACTAAACCCAAATATTCATTTCTAATGGATCCAAACATGTAAGTCTCTCAAATTCCTTTTGTATATTAAATTTCATTGTTATGTATTGTTGTTTATTGGATATAGGATGTTATTTAGTGTAAATTTAGGTTTTAGGTGGTTAGAAAATAGGATTGGAATGAGATTGGTTGTTGTTAGGTTTGTTAAATATTTTTTTGTGAGATGAAAAACGGTATAACAGTTTTTTTTTATTTTTAAAAAACGTTTTTGTAACTTTCGAACTCTAAAAACGTTTAACAAAATATTTGAAATTTAGAAACGTTATTTTGGGAATTATCTACCAATTCAAAACGTTTTTCTAAATTTTATAAGATTAGAAACTTTTTTAAAAATTATCTAACTATTAAAAACATTTTAATAGACATGTACATGACCAAAGTCCATAATGAGACATGACCAAATTCCATAATGAGATCGATCTCTGAAATCGTGATTTTGACTTGAACCCCATGCGGAAGTCGACTATCCTGTTTGTTTTACGTTCATCGAGTAAATCAAGGACTGTAGCAGTATCATATTAAAAGTTAGACAACTCTTCCCATAAAATTCACAAATGTGTGATACAAAGTTAGGCCCATACTTCCTTGTTTAAGAGTGTGAATTTGCTATCTGAGTTTGTAAAGACCATAATTGATTTTAGGAATCGAATATGAAAATCTTTCCATATATCAACAATGTATGAGCATAATATTGAATACATAAATTACGAATAATAATGCGAAGAAATAACGCATAAATACGATTAAGAACAAGAACCACGAAGTGGAGGCGAGATGATCTCTTTCCTTAATTGAAAATATCTCCCGCAGTGTGGCGGTTTTGTGAGATAATGAATCCCAGGATACAACCACTTGGAGACTATGATCGCATCACCCGATCATAGAATATACGAACTTATTGTTCTACGCTATACTCTCGGACTTACTCTTAAAAACAAGAAAGGACGAGAGGGATTGAGGAGCTTTGTGTTTCTTCTCTGTGAGAAGTGAGTTGTGAGTGAGTGTTGAGTGAGTGAGTAAAATGAGAAGGGGAGGCTCTCTTTTTATAGTTTTAGAAGACTTGGAGAGGAGGCCAACACATTAAAGGCTGCGTTTATGGCTCTTTGACCAATCAGATCTCGCAGAGTAATGGTGGGCGAGATTCACGGTTGACCGCACGAATTAATGGGGCGAGATTTGCGGAGGAAATCTTTGACCCATTTAATTTCGAATCTGAGCCAAGATTGATTCGTTTTTGGGCCAAAAACGTTAACCAAAACGCGGCCCAAAAAGAACATCTTTTTGTGGCCCTTGGGCCACAAGACCCAAGACCCAAGACCAAGACCCATGACCCCAGACCCGAGGCCCGAGCCCGGTCCGGTCCGGCGGCGGCACGCGTGTGGAGTCCCTTGGTTCCCTCTAAGTTTTTTGAACTTAGACTCATGTTTTCTCTTATTTATATTAGAGGATTTTTCTCATTGCTTTCCGATGTGGGAATTTGCAATTTTCATTTACTTAGCCATGGGCTATTTCTTTTCACATTTAACACAACTTAATAAGCCAATGGGCTTTATTAAGTTTTGGTCCAACAATCCCCCACGTGAATAGAAATTACTCTAAATGCATGCAGACTAGACTGACTCGATAAACTAGACTTGACTAGACTTGACTAGATAGACTTTCGAGAGTATAGGCGAAAAGTCACTGTGTGTGAGATGGTAGCGTGTTTCAGCCTTGAACCAGTTCATTGTTAATATCTGTCGGGTTTACTTCTCCTGGAGGTGAACATGATGTCTTGAACCACCCAAATTTTTATGTAGACCGAGACAACATGTACAACCCAGTTTCATTTTCTCGTAGAACAAAGTTCTCTATTGCGTTCATTTTGGCCTTGAACTTTGCCTGGTTTGATCATGAGTGAACTTGAAGAATATAGCCTTTTAGATTCTCCTAGAAACGGTCTCATTTCACACTCACTAGGTGATTTGCCAGTAGTCTTTGTTTTAAGAAGTATATGTAATACTCCACTGATATATCAAAGCGATGGTCTTATCATTAAAAGCTATGCTTATCCTTTTATACATACAATAAGTAAATGTATGTAAGCATTGTTTATCATCATGGGAACTGAGTAGAGACGAGAAGTCTTTCAGTGCTTGTATTAGATTTTGTTTGATTTAGTTGTCCCTTTGAACCTTACATCTTGGGATCCCCAGTCACGTAGGTGGAGTTTCCATCAAACGTCATCGTTATGTTATAGACTTTAAACCCATTCTCGTTGATGATTTTTCAACTTGATCACGTGCTAAACCTTTAGTAAATGGATCCGCTAGGTTTTCAGTCGATTTGACATAATATATGGTGATTACGCCAGTTGTGATCAAGCTTCTAATGGTTTTATGTCGTCTTCTTATATGACGTGATTTACCATTATAGAGTTTATTCTGTGCCCGGGCAATAGCCGATTGGCTATCACAGTGTACACATAATGCCGGTACTGGTTTCTCCCACATTGGAATATCTTCCAGGAAATTCCGAAGCCATTCAGCTTCTTCTGCTGCTTTGTCTAAAGCAATGAATTCCGACTCCATGGTTGATCTTGCCAGTAGAGTTGGTTTGGAAGATTTCCATGATACTGCTGCACCTCCAAGGATGAAGACATATCCACTTGTGGATTTCGAGTTTTTGGAATCTGATATCCAGTTTGCGTCACTGTGTCCTTCCAAAACTGCGGGTTCTTTTCCATAGTTCAGCCCATAAATTTTAGTGTATCGTACGTAGTTTAGTACTCTAGTTATGGCTTTCCAGTGTTTGTGACCTGGATTACTTGTGTAGCGCCTTAGTACGTTTACCGCATATGCTAGATCGGGTCTAGTACAGTTGGTTAAGTACATAAGACTACCAATTACCCGTGCATACTCTACTTGTGACACAGCTTCACCTGAATTTTTAGTCAAGTGAAGTTGAGAGTCAACTGGAGTTTTTGCAGTCCCATTTGAATAGTTCTTAAAACGTTCAAGGATCTTTTCAGCATAGTGAGCTTGAGACAGAGTGATTCCGTCAGAATTTCTTGTGATTTTAATCCCGAGAATGACATCTACAAGACCCATGTCTTTCATGTCAAACTTTCCACTAAGCATTTTCCTAGTTTGTTGGATAATGTCATTATTGCTGCCAATAATTAACATGTCATCTACGTACAAGCATAGTAATATATACCCACTAGGAGTAGTCTTTATGTAGATGCATTTATCACATTCGTTGATGTTGAAGCCATTTGACATCATTGTGTTGTCAAATTTTTCATGCCATTGTTTTGGAGCTTGTTTAAGTCCGTATAATGACTTCACAAGTCTACAGACTTTGTGTTCTTGTCCCGGGACTACAAATCCTTCGGGTTGTTTCATATATATCTCCTCTTCTAATTCACCGTTTAGAAAAGCAGTTTTAACATCCATTTGATGGATTTTCAAATTTCTTAAGGTTGCAATGCCAATAAGCATTCGAATTGAAGTTATTCGCGTTACTAGAGAATAGGTGTCAAAAAAATCCTGATCTTCTTTTTGTCGGAATCCTTGTACCACAAGTCTGGCCTTGTACTTATCAATTGCGCCATTATTCTTTAATTTTGTTTTGAAGATCCATTTACGTCCTAGTGCTTTAAACCCTTCAGGTAAATCAGTTATTTCATATGTATGATTTTGCTGAATGGAGTCGAACTCACTATTGACAGCTTCCTTCCAAAAAGGTGCGTCAGGTGTAGTCATAGTTTCAGTAAATGTTCTTTGTTCGTTCTCTGTGAGAAAGACCATCTTGAAGTCAGGACCGAATGATTTTTCCTTACGAGCTCTTTTGCTTCGTCTAGGTTCATTTTCTTCGTCTGCTTCGTTTACTGAAATGCCAGAAGTGCTAGCCTCATTTTTCGAGGTAGCGTTTTTCTCTTCCCGAGTGCGTTTTAGATTTTGTTTATCCTTGCACGGAAAGATGTGTTCAAAGAAAGAGGCGTTCCTTGATTCCATTATTGTATTTACATGGATATCCGGTATGTCTGATTTGTGAATCAAAAACCGGTAAGCACTACTTTCCGGTATTTGTACCTTTCCAGAGTTCGTATGGCGTATTGCCAGTTACTTTGTGCGGTATTTTGTTGAGGATATAGTTTGTGGCGAGAAGCGCTTCCTCCCACAGATTCCGGGGTAGCCCAGATTCCTGCAACATTGCATTCATCATTTCTTTCAGAGTTCGGTTTTTTCGTTCCGCAACTCCGTTAGATTCTGGTGAGTAGGGAGTAGTGGTCTGATGTATAATGTCTTTTTCTTGACAGAAAGCATTTAAAGGTCCATCATATTCACCTCCTCTATGACTTCTAACTATTTTAATAGTTTTTCCGAGTTGATTTTCAACTTCGATTTTATAGTCTTTGAATTTTTTCAAGACTTCATCTTTACTACGTAGTAAGTATACGTACCAGTATTTTGTGCAATCATCTATGAAGGTTACAAAATACTTTTTACCTCCTCTAGTTTGAACGATTTTTAAGTCGCACAAATCTATGTGTATTAAACCTAGATGTTCGGTTGTTCGTTCGACACGAGGTGATGGAGTTTTTTTGAGTTTTGCTTGTACGCATGTCTCACATTTATTTTTGCTTATTTTGCATTTCGGGATTAGATTCAAATTAATCAATCTTTGGATAGATTTATAATTCACACGTCCTAACCGTTCATGCCAAATATCGAAAGACTTCACCAAGTAAGAATATGCATTCTTATTAATTGAACTGGAAGGGGTTACATCATTTTTGAGGACTGTCATTATACACATTTTGATCAGATCCTCCTTAAGAAAACCCTTCCCAAGAAAAACCCCATGTTTCCTTAGAATCAGCTGGTTAGCCTCAAAGCTTATTCCAAAACCATTGTTGTCCATCATGGTTCCAGAGATCAGGTTATTCCTCATGTCTGGCACATGCTTCACGTTGGTCAAGGTGATTTCCTTGCTTGAAGTCATCTTCAAGACCACGTTGCCAATGCCTTCAATCTTGGATTGAGACACATTCCCCATTAGCAGGCGAGCATCGTTCTTGCTCTTTTTTGTAGGTGGAGAACTGGTCTCTGTCAATACAGTTTGAGTGGTTGCACCAGTGTCATACCACCACGTCTTGGGATTCCCCTCAGCCATGTTCACTTCTGTGACCACCACACAGAGGTCAGCTTCAGTGAGGTTAGCTTGAGCTTTGGAATCTCTCAGCTTGCTGCGGCATTCTGCAGCTCTGTGCCCCTTTTTATTTCAGTAGGTGTAGTGCCCAACGAAGTTCTTCGTGGGAGCTTCCCTCTTAAAGGCAGTGGATGATGAAGGGGCAAACTTGTTGTGTCCACCTTTCTTGGGAACAAATTTCCCGTTGGCTTTGCCTTTACCTATGTTTATGTACTCAGCCACGTTAGCATTGTGGGAGCGGAATGGCTCAGGTTTGGCAGCCGGCGCGGATTTTCCGTCGCGCTTCAAGGACTCATTTTGCAGCCTGGATATCAGATTTGCCAAGGTCAGAGACTTTTGCTTGTGATCCAGATAGTTTTTGAAATCTATCCAGCCAGGGGGAAGCTTGTCGACGAAGCAATTTACTGTGAAAGTTTCACAGATCTTCATTCCTTCCTCTGCTATCTCTTGACAGATCATTTGAAGTTCATGCACTTGTTCCACGATGGGCTTTGAGTCCACCTTCTTGTATCTCTGAAACTTTGCCGCAGCAAATCTCCCAGAGGATACATTGAACGATTTGTACTTCTTTTCCAAGGCATCCCAGAGATCCTTAGAAGATTTGACCTTACTATAAACGTTGTACAGTTGGTCGCCCAGACGGCTTTGTATGTAGCCTTTGCACAGGAAATCCTCGTGTTTTCATGCTTCAACACTTGCGAAAACACGTTTGTCGGTATTCCCAGAAGGCAACACTAGTTTCCCTGCTTGTTATTGGTCTGTGTATTGTACACCGTTTAGACCGGCAATACTATATATGGGTACGATTGGAAAGTCAACGCATGTAAGTACATGAAGGGGTGTATTGGATTAGAGATTTTAGTAGATTTGGGTGGATTTTACATTTAGGGGGATTTAAGTGGATTTTGAAGATATCTCGGTGGTTTTTGTGGGGTTTGTTAAAAAAAAAGAAATCCATTAGTGATTTGGTAAGATTTTATTCTTAAATTTCAGAGTATTTGAGATTGTTTCTAATAAAAATCAGACTCACACAGAAACAAACGGAGGCTTGAGAAAAACAAAAATCTCCACTAAAAAGTCAAGAACAAACATAAACAAAAAAAAATGAAAGTTCATCTTCGTGCATTTGTTAAAAGCAAACTCATACACAAAGACAAAAATATAAAACCAAGAACTTCAAAGCATAAAGGAAAATAACTTAAAAACTATGAAAACGTAAAATCATTGTTGCATCAAGATTCCATATGCATAGCATCTGTCCACATTGTTGCCGCTGTATTTGCTATCCAATTATTAGCAACCACTCTTTGTTGTTCTTGAGCACCATGAAGAACTTCATCATCATTGTGTTCGTCATCACCTCTTCCTTCAACACCACTTTATTCAACGCATGTTTCTTCCGAAGAAACATGTCTGAACGACATTCCTTACGAAGATAATTAAGATCGAGCCCCTTATATATTTCGCAATCAATTTGTTAAGGTGGTAACAACGCTCGTTCATAAACAAGTTTGCTATGAATTCTATCCACTCCATATTTAGATCCTTCTAGAGAGAATATATACAGCTTTAGTATTAACCAACACAACACTCTGCATTTTCCTAATGTTACAAAAGAAGCAATTGGGCCGTATACACAAGGCCACAGTCAAAAGAGAGAAGAAGCTGAATAGGGTAAGCCCAAGTTAACAGAAGCAGTCGCTGCAGTCAAGATCTCTAAAGAAGACAAACGCAGAGCACCTTTTCCTCAGTCAAGATGCAGCCAAAATCTGGTAGAACCAGCTCAGCAAATCCATCTGAGCAACAGATTTGGCGTCCTAGGATCGTGCGCAATTACGTGCCTCTGAGACACCTGTCGACATGTGACATGGGTCTCCTCTACTATAAGAAACGATCCCTGCATTTTCCTCTAAGCTAAGTTGAATAAAAGTTTAAGAAAACTTCATCTTTTCTCTCAAGCTTGAAAGCTTTGCTTCATCTTTCATGGTATCAGAGCCATGGAAGGCTCTTCTCTGCGACCAACGTCTGTTCCGTCTCCGACGTCTACACCTGCTCAGACTCCGTCTGCTCCAAATCGAGCTACAACTATTCCACATTACACTCAGGCATATCCAGCTCAAGGCCCACCAGCACCAGATCCACCGCTCGTCCGTCTTCCCCAACCTTTCCAACAGTTCCAGTTAGCTCCTCAGGTTCTTACCTCGGTAAATCTAAGCATCACTCAGTGTGTGACGTTGAAGCTCTCTGCCTCGAACTATCTTCTCTGGAAAACCCAGTTCGAGTCTTGGCTCTCCAGTCAGAAGCTCGTCGGTCATGTAACCGGTGGCACGCCTCGTCCAGATCCATCTTCCTCTGTCCGTGTCGGGAAAATCATCACTGAGATACCCAATCCGGAGTTCCTCACATGGATCCATAACGATCAGACTGTGCTTGCTTGGCTTTTCGGATCTCTTTCCGAGGATGCGCTTCGGTCTGTCTATGGTCTTCGCACAGCTAATGAGGTATGGTTTGCTCTTGCTCAAAAATACAACCGTATCTCCATCACTAGGAAACTAGATATTCAGAGACGGATTCAAACAACGGTTAAAGGAACTAAGACATTGTCTGCCTATTTGTCTGAGATTAAGGATCTTTGTGATCATCTAGACTCGATAGGATCTCCAATTTCAGAGCAAGAGAAAATTTATGGGGTATTGAATGGTCTAAGAAGGGAGTATGAGTCTATTGCCACTGTCATAGAAAACTCTATGGATTCTCATTTTGGTATTTCCTTTGAGGATGTGGTTTTTAAACTAACTGGATTTGATGATAAGCTCCAAGCTTATTCATCATCCACTGAGGTCTCACCTCATCTGGCTTTTAACACTGAAAGAGGTGGTTATGCCAACTCTTACAATCACAACAGAGGCGGCTATGTCAATAGAGGCAGAGGTCAGAATAGAGGAGGTAACATAGGCCGTGGATCTTACTCAACTCGTGGTCGTGGCTTCCAACAACAGTTTTCATCTGGTTCTAACCAAGATTCTAGGCCTACTTGTCAGATTTGTGGAAAGTTTGGTCATGCTGCCTTCAAGTGCTACAACCGTTTTGATCTTGACTATGAGACTCCGGATCTACCAACTGCTTTGGCTGCTATGAAGATGTCTGATAATACTCAACATTCAGGTCATGAATGGTATCCGGACACTGGTGCTACAACACATATCACTAACTCAACCTCTCAACTGCAGTAGGCTCAGACTTATTTTGGAGATGAATCAGTTATTGTGGGAAATGGAGATTTCTTACCAATCACACATGTTGGATCGACTATGTTATCAACTTCTCAAGGTACATTACCTTTAGAGGATGTTTTAGTTTGTCCTGTTATTACCAAGCCCTTATTGTCTGTCTCCAAACTTACGTCAGACTACCCATGTGCATTTATCTTTGATTCTGATTCTGTCTATGTTAAGGACAAACGGACGCAGCAGCTGCTGGCTCAAGGAAGCAGACATAAGGACCTGTATAGACAACAAATCACAAGCAATGAAGCGTGGCATCAAAGGCTTGGACATCCACACAATGAGATTCTCCAGCTGTTGACCAGAAATAAATCCATCATTATGAATAAGACTACTTCTCAGTTGTGTGAAGCATGTAAGATGGGGAAAATAAGTAGATTACATTTTCTTTCTTCAGACTTTGTAGCCTCTAGGCCTCTTGAGTGTGTTCACTGTGACTTATGGGAACCAGCTCCTGTAGTTTCAAATCAGGGTTTCAGATTCTATGTTCTCTTTATTGACAATTACTCTCGGTTCACTTGGTTCTATCCTTTAAAAAAGAAATCCGATTTTTATTCTATCTTTCTACTCTTTCAACAACTGGTTGAGAACCAACTACAACAAAAGATAAGTATTTTTCAGTGTGATGGAGGGGGTGAGTTTACAAGCAAACAGTTCATCACACACTTAGCTCAATGTGGTATTAGACAACTAATTTCATGTCCATACACGCCTCAGCATAATGGTCTTGCTGAGAGAAAGCATAGGCACATCACGGAATTGGGTTTGTCGATGCTATTTCAAAGCAAGGTTTCCCATCATCTATGGGTCGAACCATTTTTTACAGCCAACTTTCTGGGAAATCTCCTACCTTCAACAGTCAATGTAGACAAAAAGAGTTATTTTGAGGTGCTTAATGGAAAAGCTCCAATTTATACATCACTTAGAGTATTTGGATGCACTTGTTACCCATTTCTCAGGCCATATGCTAAGAATAAGTTTGATCCAAAATCATTGGAATGTGTTTTCTTAGGCTACAATGAAAAATACAAAGGATATAGATGCTATTATCCACCTACGGGCACAGTCTATATCAGTCGACATGTGTTGTTCAATGAGAGAAAATTTCCCTTTGCTGATGTTTACAATCACTTGAACTCCTCGCTACAGTCACCATTACCATTGTTATCTGCTTGGCATTTGAAAGTTCCTCAGAACAGTCCACATGACGAAGTCCTCCAAGAAGAAGCTGTACAGAAAGTAACAAACTGTCAATCAGTGTCTCCACATGAAATGGCGAGTTCTGAGTGTACGACAGACTTAGATTATGTTCATATAGGCAACAGCTCATTCAGTTCATGTGACAGACATCTAGATTCTTAATCAGTTCAACACTCTGTTTTTGATCCAGAACCAGTATCATCCTCTACAACAATGTTTGTGGCAGCTACAGAACAACATGAAGGAGTTGTGGTTGACCTCATTTATTCATCACCAGTTCCCACTATAACTGAACCAAAAACCGCAACACAAGAATCTACAGTATGAACAGTGTCTGCGCATCCCATGGTAACTAGACTGAAAGATGGAATTGTAAAACCAAATCCACGGTATGCCTTATTCACAGTGACATCAACTCATCATGAGCCTAAATCCATCAAAACTGCTCTAAAAGACTCAGGGTGGAATGATGCAATGGGGAAAGAACATGACACCCTACAGGAGACTAACACTTGGGATCTAGTCCCACCATATTTAGCTGAAAATGTATTGGGATGCATATGGGTATTTAAAACAAAGCTCCATTCAGATGGTACACTGGACAGGCTGAAGGGAAGACTGGTTGCCAAGGGTTATAATCATCAAGAAGGGGTTGACTTTGTAGAAACCTTTAGTCCAGTAGTGAGAACAGCCACAGTAAGAGCTGTTCTTCATGCAGCAGTTACAAATCATTGGGACATCAAGCAACTTGATGTCAAAAACGCTTTCCTTCATGGAGATCTAAAGGAAATCGTGTTTATGATGCAGCCACCTGGATTTGAGAATCCAAATAGACCAGATTATGTTTGTAAGCTTAACAAAGCCATTTATGGTCTTAACCGGTCCCCTCGAGCATGGTTTGACAAGTTCAGCACTTACCTTATCAGGTTTGGCTTCATCTGCAGCATTCCAGATCCCTCTCTATTTGTATATCTTCATAGTGATGATGTGATGCTACTTCTACTCTATGTTAATGACATGGTCTTGACAGGAAACAACACTATCCTCATCCAGAAACTACTTGCTAGTCTCAATACAGAATTTCGAATGAAGGATATGGGTCCCTTACACTATTTTCTAGGAATTCAAGCTCATTTTCACAAAGGTGGTTTATTTATGAGTCAGGAAAAATACACACTGGATCTTCTTACTACTGCAGGAATGGCAGACTGTGCACCAATGCCAACTCCCCTACCTCTGCAGTTGGACAAAGTGTCAGGGCAACATGAAGATTTTGTGGATCCTACATACTTTAGAAGTCTGGCTGGGAAACTGCAATATCTTACTCTTACAAGACCAGACATACAATTTGCAGTAAATTTTGTTTGTCAAAAGATGCACAAGCCCACAGTAGCTGATTTTAGTTTACTAAAAAGGGTTCTACGATACTTAAAAGGAACCTTTAGAATGGGTGTCAACTTCAGTGCAGATACATATTCTACTCTTAGAGCCTATAGTGACAGTGATTGGACTGGATGCAAGGAAACCATAAGATCTACATGAGGTTTCTGCACCTTTCTTGGTACAAATATTATCCCGTGGTCTGCAAAACGACACCCCCACTGTCTCAAGATCTTCTACAGAGGCAGAATACATAACGATGTCCATTGCTGCCACTGAGCTCAAGTGGATAAGTTCACTTCTTCAGGTTATTGGTCTTCCTCAGCCTACTGTTCCAGAATTATATTGTGATAATCTATCGGCTGTCTATTTAACTGCCAATCCAGCTCTACACTCCAGGTCAAAACACTTTGATACAGATTTTCACAATGTAAGGGAAAGAGTAGCACATGGAGCACTTGTGGTGAGACAGATTCCAGCAGCTCAACAGCTGGCCGACATCTTCACTAAGTCTCTTCCTCAAGCACCATTTGCTGATCTCAGGTACAAACTTGGTGTTGATCTTCCTCCCGACACAAGTTTGAGGGGTGTATTAACCAACACAACACTTTGTATTTGCCTAATGTTACAAAAGATGCAATTGGGCCGTATACACAAGCCCACAATCAAAAGAGAAAAGAACCTGAAAAGGGTAACATAAGCAGTCGCTGCAGTCAAGATCTCTGAAGAAGACAAACGCATATCATCTTTTCCTCAATCAAGATGCAGCCAACATCTGGTAGAACCAGCTCAGCAAATCCATATGAGCAACAGATTTGACGTCCTAGGATCGTGTGCAATTACGTGTCACTGAGACACATGTCGACATGTGACATGGGTCTCCTCTACTATAAGAAACGATCCATGTATTTTCCTCTAAGCTAAGTTGAATAAAAGTTTAAGAAAACTTCATCTTTTCTCTCAAGCTTGAAAGATTTGCTTCATCTTTCATTTAGGAGTAGCGGATTACCTGCTCCTTCATAAACAAGTTTGCTCTGAATTCTCTCCAATCAATATTTAGACCAAACGACTTTGGAGTCGCGGAATCACCTGATTTGTTGCCATTAGAAGGCTTGTTTTCCTGAGAAGTATCTCCTCATTCGGGAACAAAACGGCTCCACAATTGTAAGAATAAGAAAAGATAAACAAACAAAATTCAAGAGTAGACTCGCTCAGTCCTATTTCACCATTATAAAGATTAGCACTTCCTGAAGCATCAACGATCCTCACAGACATAACCAAGCAATGCTACTCACCGCCTAAACAATAAATAAAACCTATAAGAATCTCTTTTAAATAGCTCAGATGTGATCAAATCACATCAGTAAAGTACACTAGTGTCAAGAAAAAAGCTCACTCTTTCTCATGAAACATCCAATCAAGACATCGCTTTTCTAGAAATACTTGATCAATAATGACTAAATTCCCCAACTTTCTAACCAATCAAGCATGACCAGTAATTTTCACCGCAAGTAAGTCATCAAATTAGCCTTCAAAACAAAACAATCGAACAAAATGTAATCCTTTACCCCAAGCAGAAGAATCGTCGTCACTCTTCTACAACGTAGCTCTAACAACCAAAGAAGCCTTTGTCACTAGTTAAAACCCCCCATCAATTTCGCAATCAATTTGAAGGTAGAGGAGCAAATGATGAGAAGAAGAAGAAGAAGAATAACGAGTTTGGTTGGTGAGAGATGATTTTTCTATTTTTTTTTTATTGAGAACGTTTCTTTATTGAAGTCTCTCAAAATTCCACCTATAAGGTGTGAGTTTCATTATCATTAGTTTCAACTAAAAAATGTACGCACAATCTCTCAAAATCATTTTCACAACTTTTTTAAAAAAAATTGTTTAGGTTTGAATAACAGTGAATTTGATATAGTTTTTATAAATTTTTAATTGAATATGATATGATTTTTAGGAGTTTTATATAAATTTCATGTTCAATAACATTGGATTTGGGAAGACATTTAAAAATTCTTAGTTTAATAAAAAACCAAAATTTCCTAAAATTTCTAATCCAATACATCCCCCAAAGTGTTATTTATTTTTACATTTTTTGTAAAGTACTAGATTACAATTATATGTTTTCACAAAGTGATTGTCCATGTAAGAACCTTCCATTTATATCTAATTTTTATTTTCTCCAACTCTAAGACTAGGAATAATGAAATAACATTGTTACGCAAAACCGAAAGAGAAACATAAACTATAAACGATCTTATATATTATTGAAACAACGAAGCTTACAACTCAAACACAGAGACATTACTTATGAAACTTTATTCTCATAGTTTTCATTTCTTAATCTATCATGTCCCTTTAGTACACGTGAGGCACTTACTTCATTACAAAGGCACCATTGGTTTACTTTTACTCATACACACATAAGTGTATATATAAATACAACCATGCATTATATAATTTTAGTGACCGGGCTGAGTCTGAACAGCTTCTCCGGCATAAGAGCAACACCTTGAGCAGCCATTGTAACCGCTGTAGCAGCAGCCGTAAGTGCAGTATGGTTGTCCGTGTCCTTCGAATCCTTCGTAGCCCCGTTGATCAGGGCGCAGTGTTCCCTCACTCTCTGACTTCACAGTGCCTGTCCAAAACAATACATTTTTTCAAAGATATTGTTTAGCACGTGCAAATTGGCGTTCCTCTCCCAAATTTTATAATGTTTCTGACTCTCAAGTTTTTTTAAAAAACATTAAATATACGTTTAATATAAAATCTGCAAAAAAAAAAACTAAGTACGTAGTTTGTGATGGTCTGATACGTATAATAGGAGATCAACATATCATATTAAAGTGTCTTGACTTACTATATGATTCAACATAATTCTTAAGTGTGTGTTTTGAATAGCCTTTAATGAATGTTATAGACTGATACGTATAATGTAATTTAAGTACCCGACTGCCCTTCAGATGCCGCGGCCACTTTAGAGACGACAAGAAGAACTGCAAAGAGACAAGAAGAACATTCCCATCTGGATATATCCGTCGGAAATCGATATATATCCTAAATCCGAGATAGTTCTTCTCATTTCTCTCTTCCGGTCGATTCTCTCAACTCTCTCTCCATCTTCTTCAGGTTTCTTCTCAATTCCCTCTCATCTATTTCTAATAAACACAAATCTAAACCCAAATATTCATTTCTAATGGATCCAAACATGTAAGTCTCTCAAATTCCTTTTGTATATTAAATTTCATTGTTATGTATTGTTGTTTATTGGATATAGGATGTTATTTAGTGTAAATTTAGGTTTTAGGTGGTTAGAAAATAGGATTGGAATGAGATTGGTTGTTGTTAGGTTTGTTAAATATGTTTTTGCGAGATGAAAAACGGTATAACAGTTTTTTTTATTTTTAAAAAACGTTTTTGTAACTTTCGAACTCTAAAAACGTTTAACAAAATATTTGAAATTTAGAAACGTTATTTTGGGAATTATCTACAAATTCAAAACGTTTTTCTAAATTTTATAAGATTAGAAACTTTTTTAAAAATTATCTAACTATTAAAAACATTTTAATAGACATGTACATGACCAAAGTCCATAATGAGACATGACCAAATTCCATAATGAGATCGATCTCTGAAATCGTGATTTTGACTTGAACCCCATGCGGAAGTCGACTATCCTGTTTGTTTTACGTTCATCGAGTAAATCAAGGACTGTAGCAGTATCATATTAAAAGTTAGACAACTCTTCCCATAAAATTCACATATGTGTGATACAAAGTTAGGCCCATACTTCCTTGTTTAAGAGTGTGAATTTGCTATCTGAGTTTGTAAAGACCATAATTGATTTTAGGAATCGAATATGAAAATCTTTCCATATATCAACAATGTATGAGCATAATATTGAATACATAAATTACGAATAATAATGCGAAGAAATAACGCATAAATACGATTAAGAACAAGAACGACGAAGTGGAGGCGAGATGATCTCTTTCCTTAATTCAAAATATCTCCCGCAGTGTTTATGGCTCTTTGACCAATCAGATCTCGCAGAGTAATGGTGGGCGAGATTCACGGTTGACCGCACGAATTAATGGGGCGAGATTTGCGGAGGAAATCTTTGACCCATTTAATTTTGAATATGAGCCAAGATTGATTCGTTTTTGGCCAAAAACGTTAACCAAAACGCGGCCCAAAAACAACATCTTTTTGTGGCCCTTGGTCCACAAGACCCAAGACCAAGACCCATGACCCCAGACCCGAGGCCCGAGCCCGGTCCGGTCCGGCGGCGGCACGCGTGTGGAGTCCATTGGTTCCCTCTATGTTTTTTGAACTTAGACTCATGTTTTCTCTTATTTATATTAGAGGTTTTTTCTCATTGCTTTCCGATGTGGGAATTTGCAATTTTCATTTACTTAGCCATGGGCTATTTCTTTTCACATTTAACACAACTTAATAAGCCAATGGGCTTTATTAAGTTTTGGTCCAACAATCCCCCACGTGAATAGAAATTACTCTAAATGCATGCAGACTAGACTGACTCGATAAACTAGACTTGACTAGATAGACTTTCGAGAGTATAGGCGAAAAGTCACTGTGTGTGAGATGGTAGCGTGTTTCAGCCTTGAACCACTTCATTGTTAATATCTGTCGGGTTTACTTCTCCTGGAGGTGAACATGATGTCTTGACCCACCCGAATTTTTATGTAGACCGAGACAACATGTACAACCCAGTTTCATTTTCTCGTAGAACAAAGTTCTCCCTTGCGTTCATTTTGGCCTTGAACTTTGCCTGGTTTGATCATGAGTGAATTTGGAGAATATAGCCTTTTAGATTCTCCTAGAAACGGTCTCATTTCACACTCACTAGGTGATTTGCCAGTAGTCTTTGTTTTAAGAAGTATATGTAATACTCCACTGATATATCAAAGCGATGGTCTTATCATTAAAAGCTATGCTTATCCTTTTATACATACAATAAGTAAATGTATGTAAGCACTGTTTATCATCTTAAGAACTGAGTATAGACGAGAAGTCTTTCAGTGCTTGTATTAGATTCTGTTTGATTTTGTTGTCCCTTTGAACCTTACATCTTGGGATCTCCAGTCACGTAGGTGGGGTTTCCATCAAACGTCATCGTTATGTTATTGGCTTTAAACCCATTCTCGTTGATGATTTTTCAACTTGATCACGTGCTAAACCTTTAGTAAATGGATCCGCTAGGTTTTCAGTCGATTTGACATAAAATATGGTGATTACGCCAGTTGTGATCAAGCTTCTAATGGTTTTATGTCATCTTCTTATATGACGTGATTTACCATTATAGAGATTATTCAGTGCCCGGGCAATAGCCGATTGGCTATCACAGTGTACACGTAATGCCGGTACTGGTTTCTCCCACATTGGAATATCTTCCAGGAAATTCCGAAGCCATTCAGCTTCTTCTGCTGCTTTGTCTAAAGCAATGAATTCCGACTCCATGGTTGATCTTGCCAGTAGAGTTTGTTTGGAAGATTTCCATGATACTGCTGCACCTCCAAGGATGAAGACATATCCACTTGTGGATTTCGAGTTTTTGGAATCTGATATCCAGTTTGCGTCACTGTATCCTTCCAAAACTGCGGGTTCTTTTCCATAGTTCAGCCCATAACTTTTAGTGTATCGTACGTAGTTTAGTACTCTAGTTATGGCTTTCCAGTGTTTGTGACCTGGATTACTTGTGTAGCGCCTTAGTACGTTTACCGCATATGCTAGATCGGGTCTAGTACAGTTGGTTAAGTACATAAGACTACCAATTACCCGTGCATACTCTACTTGTGACACAGCTTCACCTGAATTTTTAGTCAAGTGAAGTTGAGAGTCAACTGGAGTTTTTGCAGTCCCATTTGAATAGTTCTTAAACCGTTCAAGGATCTTTTCAGCATAGTGAGCTTGAGACAGAGTGATTCTGTCGGAAGTTCTTGTGATTTTAATCCCGAGAATGACATCTACAAGACCCATGTCTTTCATGTCAAACTTTCCACTAAGCATTTTCTTAGTTTGTTGGATAATGTCATTATTGCTGCCAATAATTAACATGTCATCTACGTAAACGCATAGTAATATATACCCACTAGGAGTAGTCTTTATGTAGATGCATTTATCACATTCGTTGATGTTGAAGCCATTTGACATCATTGTGTTGTCAAATTTTTCATGCCATTGTTTTGGAGCTTGTTTAAGTCCGTATAATGACTTCACAAGTCTACAGACTTTGAGTTCTTGTCCCGGGACTACAAATCCTTCGGGTTGTTTCATATATATCTCCTCTTCTAATTCACCGTTTAGAAAAGCAGTTTTAACATCCATTTGATGGATTTCCAAATTTCTTAAGGTTGCAATGCCAATAAGCATTCGAATTGAAGTTATTCTCGTTACTAGAGAATAGGTGTCAAAAAAATCCTGACCTTCTTTTTGTCGGAATCCTTGTACCACAAGTCTGGCCTTGTACTTATCAATTGCGCCATCATTCTTCAATTTTGTTTTGAAGATCCATTTACACCCTAGTGCTTTAAACCCTTCAGGTAAATCAGTTATTTCATATGTATGATTTTGCTGAATGGAGTCGAACTCACTATTGACAGCTTCCTTCCAAAAAGGTGCGTCAGGTGTAGTCATAGTTTCAGTAAATGTTCTTTGTTCGTTCTCTGTGAGAAAGACCATCATGAAGTCAGGACCGAATGATTTTTCCTTACGAGCTCTTTTGCTTCGTCTAGGTTCATTTTCTTCGTCTGCTTCGTTTACTGAAATGCCAGAAGTGCTAGCCTCATTTTAAGAGGTAGCATTTTTCTCTTCCCGAGTGTGTTTTAGATTTTGTTTATCCTTGCACGGAAAGATGTGTTCAAAGAAAGAGGCGTTTCTTGATTCCATTATTGTATTTACATGGATATCCGGTATGTCTGATTTGTGAATCAAAAACCGGTAAGCACTACTGTTGTGTGCATATCCAATGAAGATACAATCAACAGTTTTAGGTCCAATCAATGACTTTTGCTAGGCACCCCCACACTTTCAGGTATTTGTACCTTTCCAAAGTTCGTATGGCGTATTGCCAGTTACTTTGTGCGGTATTTTGTTGAGGATATAGTTTGTGGCGCTTCCTCCCACATATTCCGGGATAGCCCAGATTCCTGCAACATTGCATTCATCATTTCTTTCAGAGTTTGGTTTTTTCGTTCCGCAACTCCGTTAGATTCTGGTGAGTAGGGAGTAGTGGTCTGATGTATAATGTCTTTTTCTTGACAGAAAGCATTGAAATGTCCATCATATTCACCTCCTCTATCACTTCTAACTATTTTAATAGTTATTCCGAGTTGATTTTCAACTTCGATTTTATAGTCTTTGAATTTTTCCAAGACTTCATCTTTACTACGTAGTAAGTATACGTACCAGTATTTTGTGCAATCATCTATGAAGGTTACAAAATACTTTTTACCTCCTCTAGTTTGAACGATTTTTAAGTCGCACAAATCTGTGTGTATTAAACCTAGATGTTCGGTTGTTTGTTCGACACGAGGTGATGGAGTTTTTTTGAGTTTTGCTTGTACGCATGTCTCACATTTATTTTTGCTTATTTTGCATTTCGGGATTAGATTCAAATTAATCAATCTTTGGATAGATTTATAATTCACATGTCCTAACCGTTCATGCCAAATATCGAAAGACTTAACCAAGTAAGAATATGCATTCTTATTAATTGAACTGGAAGGGGTTACATCATTTTTGAGAACTGTCATTACACACATTTTGATCAGATCCTCCTTAACAAAACTCTTCCCAAGAAAAACCCCATGTTTTCTTAGAATCAGCTGGTTAGCCTCAAAGCTTATTCCAAAACCATGCTTGTCCATCATGGTTCCAGAGATCAGGTTATTCCTCATGTCTGGCACATGCTTCACGTTGGTCAAGGTGATTTCCTTACCTGAAGTCATCTTCAAGACCACGTTGCCAATGCCTTCAATCTTGGATTGAGACACATTCCCCATTAGCAGGCGAGCATCGTTCTTGCTCTTTTTGTAGGTGGAGAACTGGTCTCTGTCAATACAGATGTGAGTGGTTACACCAGTGTCATACCACCACGTCTTGGGATTCCCCTCAACCATGTTCACTTCTGTGACCACCGCACAGAGGTCAGCTTCAGTGAGGTTAGCTTGAGCTTTGGAATCTCTCAGCTTGCTGCGGCATTCTACAGCTCTGTGCCCCTTTTTATTGCAGTAGGTGTAGTGCCCAACGAAGTTCTTCGTGGGAGCTTCCCTCTTAAAGGCAGTGGATGATGAAGGGGCAAACTTGTTGTGTCCACCTTTCTTGGGAACAAATTTCCCGTTGGCTTTGCCTTTACCTCTGTTCTTGTACTCAGCCACGTTAGCATTGTGGGAGCGGAATGGCTCAGGTTTGGCAGCCGGCGCGGATTTTCCATCGCGCTTCAAGGACTCATTTTGCAGCATGTATATCAGATTTGCCAAGGTCAGAGAATTTTGCTTGTGATCCAGATAGTTTTTGAAGTCTATCCAGCCAGGGAAAGCTTGTCGACGAAGCAATTTACTGTGAAAGTTTCACAGATCTTCATTCCTTCCTCTGCTATCTCTTGACATATCATTTGAAGTTCATGCACTTGTTCCACGATGGGTTTTGAGTCCACCTTCTTGTATCTCTGAAACTTTGCCGCAGCAAATCTCCCAGAGGATACATTGAACGATTTGTACTTCTTTTCCAGGCATCCCGAGATCCTTAGAAGATTTGACCTTACTATAAACGTTGTACAGTTGGTCGCCCAGACGGCTTTGTATGTAGCCTTTGCACAGGAAATCCCCGTGTTTCCATGCTTCAACACTTGCGAAAACACGTTTGTCGGTATTCCCAGAAGGCAACACTAGTTTCCCTGCATGTTATTGGTCTGTGTATTGTACACCGTTTAGACCGGCAATACTATATATGGGTACGATTGGAAAGTCAACGCATGTAAGTACATGAAGGGGTGTATTGGATTAGAGATTTTAGTAGATTTGGGTGGATTTTACATTTAGGGGGATTTAAGTGGATTTTGAAGATATCTCGTTGGTTTTTGTGGGGTTTGTTAAAAAAAAAGAAATCCATTAGTCATTTGGTAAGATTTTATTCTTAAATTTCAGAGTATTTGAGATTGTTTCTAATAAAAATCAGACTCACACAGAAACAAACGGAGGCTTGAGAAAAACAAAAATCTCCACTAAAAAGTCAAGAACAAACATAAACAAAAAAAAATGAAAGTTCATCTTCGTGCATTTGTTAAAAGCAAACTCATACACAAAGACAAAAATATAAAACAAAGAACTTCAAAGCATAAAGGAAAATAACTTAAAAACGATGAAAACGTAAAATCATTGTTGCATCAAGATTCCATATGCATAGCATCTGTCCACATTGTTGCCGCTGTATTTGCTATCCAATTATTAGCAACCACACTTTGTTGTTCTTGAGCACCATGAAGAACTTCATCATCATTGTGTTCGTCATCACCTCTTCCTTCAACACCACTTTATTTAACGCATGTTTCTTCCCAAAAAATATGTCTGAACGACATTCCTTACGAAGATAATTAAGATCGAGCCCCTTATATATTTCGCAATCAATTTGTTAAGGTGGTAACAACGCTCATTCATAAACAAGTTTGCTATGAATTCTATCTACTCCATATTTAGATCCTTCTAGAGAGAATATACATCTTTAGTATTAACCAACACAACACTCTGCATTTGCCTAATGTTACAAAAGAAGCAATTGGGCCGTATACACAAGGCCACAGTCAAAAGAGAGAAGAAGCTGAATAGGGTAAGCCCAAGTTAACAGAAGCAATCGCTGCAGTCAAGATCTCTAAAGAAGACAAACGCAGAGCACCTTTTCCTCAGTCAAGATGCAGCCAAAATCTGGTAGAACCAGCTCAGCAAATCCATCTGAGCAACAGATTTGGCGTCCTAGGATCGTGCGCAATTACGTGCCTCTGAGACACCTGTCGACATGTGACATGGGTCTCCTCTACTATAAGAAACGATCCCTGCATTTTCCTCTAAGCTAAGTTGAATAAAAGTTTAAGAAAACTTCATCTTTTCTCTCAAGCTTGAAAGCTTTGCTTCATCTTTCATGGTATCAGAGCCATGGAAGGCTCTTCTCTGCGACCAACGTCTGTTCCGTCTCCGACGTCTACACCTGCTCAGACTCCGTCTGCTCCAAATCGAGCTACAACTATTCCACATTACACTCAGGCATATCCAGCTCAAGGCCCACCAGCACCAGATCCACCGCTCGTCCGTCTTCCCCAACCTTTCCAACAGTTCCAGTTAGCTCCTCAGGTTCTTACCTCGGTAAATCTAAGCATCACTCAGTGTGTGACGTTGAAGCTCTCTGCCTCGAACTATCTTCTCTGGAAAACCCAGTTCGAGTCTTGGCTCTCCAGTCAGAAGCTCGTCGGTCATGTAACCGGTGGCACGCCTCGTCCAGATCCATCTTCCTCTGTCCGTGTCGGGAAAATCATCACTGAGATACCCAATCCGGAGTTCCTCACATGGATCCATAACGATCAGACTGTGCTTGCTTGGCTTTTCGGATCTCTTTCCGAGGATGCGCTTCGGTCTGTCTATGGTCTTCGCACAGCTAATGAGGTATGGTTTGCTCTTGCTCAAAAATACAACCGTATCTCCATCACTAGGAAACTAGATATTCAGAGACGGATTCAAACAACGGTTAAAGGAACTAAGACATTGTCTGCCTATTTGTCTGAGATTAAGGATCTTTGTGATCATCTAGACTCGATAGGATCTCCAATTTCAGAGCAAGAGAAAATTTATGGGGTATTGAATGGTCTAAGAAGGGAGTATGAGTCTATTGCCACTGTCATAGAAAACTCTATGGATTCTCATTTTGGTATTTCCTTTGAGGATGTGGTTTTTAAACTAACTGGATTTGATGATAAGCTCCAAGCTTATTCATCATCCACTGAGGTCTCACCTCATCTGGCTTTTAACACTGAAAGAGGTGGTTATGCCAACTCTTACAATGACAACAGAGGCGGCTATGTCAATAGAGGCAGAGGTCAGAATAGAGGAGGTAACATAGGCCGTGGATCTTACTCAACTCGTGGTCGTGGCTTCCAGCAACAGTTTTCATCTGGTTCTAACCAAGATTCTAGTCCTACTTGTCAGATTTGTGGAAAGTTTGGTCAACCGTTTTGATCCTGACTATGAGACTCCGGATCTACCAACTGCTTTGGCTGCTATGAAGATGTCTGATAATACTCAACATTCAGGTCATGAATGGTATCCGGACACTGGTGCTACAACACATATCACTAACTCAACCTCTCAACTGCAGTAGGCTCAGACTTATTTTGGAGATGAATCAGTTATTGTGGGAAATGGAGATTTCTTACCAATCACACATGTTGGATCGCGACTTAGTGAAGAGTTGAAGGATTGCAGAATTGGCCCAGAAGACTTTGATATTTACAAGATGGCCCAGATCGTGTTTTAGGTTATAAATAGGATTTTACAGCCACCTGTTTAGGCTATGCTTTATTTTCTGTGTTTATTTTACTCTGGTTTGAGACAAGTCTGAATCTCCCTTCGTCCGAGATCAGATCTTTAAACCTTCTTTGATTATTATTTGATGATTTATCCAAACATGTCTTTTGATTCAATTGCCATGTCTGAGTAGATCCACTTTAGGTTTAGGGTTTTCTCATAAGGGTTTTCTTTGAATGCTAGGTTAATTATCTGTTTAGGATTCACCATCTGAATTATAGTTCTTCGCTTAGGTTGTGTTCATAGCTTGTTCTAGATTAGCTACGTAGATTATAGATATTAGGATAATTGATTAGGCACGAGACTGCGATTAATTACCTGATAGAACCTAGGTGATCAAATTAATTATTCGCAAAGAGATTTGGTTTAATTAATTTGTGAACATATCAGACCTGTTATTAAAGCTGATTTAGACTTTAGGATTCGCAAAGAGATTTGGAATTCTTAGGATTTAGATTTAGATAGTTTTCGCAACGAGAGTTGGTTAATTATATTTTAGTGATTTGAGTTCAAGAACTGCGCTAAATCTGAATCATGTTAGTTAGTTAGTCTGCATTCACTGATTTCCTGAGAAAAACCCTGAGCCTATATTTCCCAATTGATTTACATCTCGTTTAATTTCTGCACTGTTTTTAATTACATCTATCTGGCTTAGCGTAATTCGACACTTCATAATTTATTGTGTGATCTCTGTGAGTCTTTGTGGTTCGACCCCTACACTTACTACAACAACTGCTTTAGTACTTTAGGGTATTAAATTGAGCATATCAAATATCATCGATGGCATCAAAAAACGACTCAATACGAAGAAAGGATTGTGAGGCGACGAATTAGACAGAGTCCTCTGGTCCCACCGCACTACACCTTGCCGATCTATTGGGCAATCCCCTTTTCCTTAGCATTTGGAATGGAAGCTTTGTGCCCAGCCGAGCTCGATATCTCATGCATACGCCAAACGGTGCTGACTCGAAATCCCGATCTCAACAACGAAGTGCTCCTCGACAATCTGGACACGCTTGAAGAACATCGCGGACAAGCACTGCTCCGAATCTAGAATTATCAGCACTTAACTGCACGCTACTACAACAAAAAGTTCTGAGGTTGACACTTCGAAGACGGTGACCTCGTCCTCCAGTATTTTTCTGGTTACTTACGTTCTTGATCTTAGTGTTTTGTTTTCAAGTGCATGCATGTTCGTGAAACCAGAAGAAACAAGAGCACTCAGCTGGTCAATCTTTCGTTAGAGGAACTAGCACGTTTAGAACGCACAAACAGAAAGACCAAGCAGACATCAGTGATGAACAACCCAGTGGTTTTAAGAGCTGATGAAGCTGGTGTCTTGAGAGACCAACAGGGTCATGTGTGCAATGAAGGAGGGCAGCGACTTGATGAGGCTGGAAACATCATATTGTCCCTGCTCCTGTTGCTAAGATTGTCGCGCGAGCTGGGTGCGCCAACGCTGGGAATGCTGCAGGTGATCGAGCTAGAACACTTGGCGAGCACAACAGACCTGATCAGTTCTTTGCCAATCGAGCTGCGATTCGCATACCGACTTTTCAGAGGAATGACTTCGAGCTGAAGCCTGCATATTATGCTCTCGTAAGTCAGAACCCATTCCATGGTCTACCTCATGAGCATCCCATGGATCACATCGAAAGGTTCGAGGACTTGGTCACTAGCATGAAGTATAATGGAGTGCCCAATGAGTTCCTGTTCTGCAAGTTCTTCCCGTATTCTCCTTGTGGGGATGCTGCTTATTGGCTGAAGCAGCTAGCTCCTGATTCACTTACTACATGGGATGAGACCAAGAACGCGTTCCTGGTTAATTTCTATGATGATGCAAGATCCGAGGAGCTCAGGAACAAGATCTCTCAGTTCGCTCAGGGTCCGACAGAAGCATACAAGGCTTCATGGGTTCGTTTCAAATCCTATCAGAGAGACTGTCCGCACCATGGGTTCACTCAGGTGCAGCTGATGGGCACGTTCTACAGAGGGGTTGATTGGAGATACCAGATGGCAATGGATTCTGCAAGCAATGGGAACTTCTTCACTAGGTATCCAGATCATGCAGTTGTGCTGATAGAGAACTTGGCGTCTAGTAATAGCACCAAGAATGCTGATTTCGAAAGGAAAAAGCAAGCTGGAGGAACATATGGATCGCAGATTGCTGACATGCAGGCCAAGCTGGATTTCCTGGTTGGAAAGCAGAAGAAATCTGTGCACTTTGCTGATGAAGTAGCAAATGTGGAAGAAGAAGAAGTGGATGTTAACTACGTTGGTGATTTTGGATTTCAGGGTCAACAATTTGGGTACAACAACAACCGTAACTTCAGCAACAACAATCGCAACTACGGGAACTCTTCGTACCAGCCCATCCCTCCCAAATCCACGGATAACGAGATGAAATCCATGATGGAACAGATTCTTCTGGGGCAACAGAAGTTACAAGTTGATTTCAATGGGAAGCTTGACCATTTGTACTCTGATCTGAATGGGAAGATCGAAGCCATAAATATTTCCTATAAGAAGCTGGAAACTCAGGCGGCTCAAACTGCATCAGCTGTGCAGAGGCAGGAAGGTTTTCTTCCAGGAAGAACTGAAAATCCAAGAGCACATGTCAATGCCATCATCTCGAATGCAGGAAATTTCGATGAGGAAAATGAAATCGCTAGAGCATCGATCGATACCCCCCAATATCGATCGATGCCGGTTACAATTCTGAAACGGGATACTTCAAAAACCCGTGGATCGATCGATACCAAGGCGATTTCGGAGGAGACAGCTGAGACTTCGACTGTGGCACCTAAGGTAGTTGCAGAACGAGTGTATATACCCAGGATGCCTTATCCTATAGTTCCTAAGCTGACAAGGAAGGAATGGGAAGATGCTAGATGCAAAGCCATGCTAAATAAGTTGGTTGTGGAGCTCCCTTTTGTTGAAGCTATCAAGACATGTCCAGCTTTCAGGAGATACGTGAAGAAGATGGTCTCTAGCAACGTGAGCATCGAGGAAGGTGTCATGTTGATCACAGCTGAGTACAGTGCGATGCTGCTCAACAAAATTCCTAAGAAACTTCTTTCTGATGAAGATGTATCTGCCAGGAACGATTCAAAAGCGGTAGTATCGATCGATACCCTACCTGGTGTCGATCGATACCCCTCGCAGAACGAGCCAGAACCTGCGACAACACCTGAACTGATTGAAGAAAGAGTTCGCAAACCCAAGAAGGCGAATCATGATCCTAAGGCACTCTTCATTAAGGCTAGAGGTCCACCTCCACTGAGACAGCTGACCCAAAGAGAAAATCCAGGGAAATTCGCGGTTCCATGCTCCATATATGGAGTTGATTTCAAAGAGTCTCTTGTCGACTC
>PKML01002447.1:140173-151004 GCA_002933935.1 Eutrema yunnanense
TTGGAAGCGAGGCTAGGATTTTCCTATGATGCCATTATTCGCCTACATCCTTTGATACATAGATAGGGAAGAACCGGGGATTTGGTGGCAAACACCATCAATACTCGCGTCTCATACCTTGATGTGTATATGCTAAGCAGAAAAAAATAATAATATATAGAACATAATAAGAAATAAGTTTGGGGGAGAGAAATTGATACAAAAAGTGGAAAAAGGGTGGTTCCTTGTCATGATATTGTTTGGTAAAGAGTCTAGAAGGTTCTTGAATATTAGCTGCAGCGATGAAACTGGCGATGAAGGCTTTACTTGAACAATGCTGTGGGATTTTGTGTGGAGTCTGGGAAAGCTGCGAATGTCTACGGAGAAGTACATGGTGGTTAGATCAAAAGCTGATCAGGTAACATTTGGGTACTCTGAAAAAGGATCTTTTCGATGGTTCAGGAACAGGTGAGTCTCTACGTTTTCAAACCTCTTTCTCTGTGTAGTCTTCTATTTGCTTGAGGGCAAGCAAAGGCTAAGTCTGGGGGAGTTGATATATCATGGTTTTTACCCTATTTAGGCCATGATATAAGTCCTTTTATAGAGTCTTTTCTAGTGTTTTGTAGTATTATAGAGTCTTTTACAGGTCTTAGCACGTTTGGAGCTTAATTGGAGATATTGGAGCTTTCTAGAACATTCTGGAGCGAAGCAGAAGATCCGTGTAGCATACCCGTCAAAATCACCTGAGTATCGATCGATACCCCTCGGGGAAACAGAAGGATCGCGACTTAATGAAGAGTTGAAGGATTGCAGAATTGGCCCAGAAGACTTTGATATTTACAAGATGGCCCAGATCGTGTTTTAGGTTATAAATAGGATTTTACAGCCACCTGTTTAGGCTATGCTTTATTTTCTGTGTTTATTTTACTCTGGTTTGAGACAAGTCTGAATCTCCCTTCGTCCGAGATCAGATCTATAAACCTTCTTTGATTATTATTTGATGATTTATTCAAACATGTCTTTTGATTCAATTGCCATGTCTGAGTAGATCCACTTTAGGTTTAGGGTTTTCTCATAAGGGTTTTCTTTGAATGCTAGGTTAATTATCTGTTTAGGATTCACCATCTGAATTATAGTTCTTCGCTTAGGTTGTGTTCATAGCTTGTTCTAGATTAGCTACATAGAATATAGATCTTAGGATAATTGATTAGGCACGAGAGTGCGATTAATTACCTGATAGAACCTAGGTGAGCAAATTAATTATTCGCAAAGAGATTTGGTTTAATTAATTTGTGAACATATCAGACCTGTTATTAAAGCTGATTTAGACTTTAGGATTCGCAAAGAGATTTGGAATTCCTAGGATTTAGATTTAGATAGTTTTCGCAACGAGAGTTGGTTAATTATATTTTAGTGATTTGAGTTCAAGAACTGCGCTAAATCTGAATCCTGTTAGTTAGTTAGTATGCATTCACTGATTTCCTGAGAAAAACCCTGAGCCTATATTTCCCAATTGATTTACATCTCGTTTAATTTCTGCACTGTTTTTAATTACATCTATCTGGCTTAGCGTAATTCGACACTTCATAATTTATTGTGTGATCTCTGTGAGTCTTTGTGGTTCGACCCCTACACTTACTACAACAACTGCTTTAGTACTTTAGGGTATTAAATTGAGCATATCAAATATCATCGATGGCATCAAAAAACGACTCAATACGAAGAAAGGATTGTGAGGCGACGAATTAGACAGAGTCCTCTGGTCCCACCGCACTACACCTTGCCGATCTATTGGGCAATCCCCTTTTCCTTAGCATTTGGAATGGAAGCTTTGTGCCCAGCCGAGCTCGATATCTCATGCATACGCCAAACGGTGCTGACTCGAAATCCCGATCTCAACAACGAAGTGCTCCTCGACAATCTGGACACGCTTGAAGAACATCGCGGACAAGCACTGCTCCGAATCTAGAATTATCAACACTTAACTGCACGCTACTACAACAAAAAGTTCTGAGGTTGACACTTCGAAGACGGTGACCTCGTCCTCCAGTATATCTACCGAAACACAGAAGAGAAAAAAGCTGACAAGCTCGGTGCTAAGTGGGAAGGACCTTACCATATAAGGTGGGTCGTCAAACCCGGCTTCTACGAACTTATGAAGATGGATGGAACTCCAATTCCAAGATCATGGAATTCAATGAACCTCAAATGGTTCTAGTACTAGTCCGTCTCACGCAGTTCACCGAGCTTAAACCGTACGTATCTTTTAATGATGAACTCTTCAGTTCACATAATAGTCTGAAACGACTAAGTAAAATTAAAGCTGAACTATTCAGTTCGTATTACAGTCAGAAACGACTAAGAAAAATCAAAAGCCGAACTATCACAGTTCGCCGAATCAAACAGTTCATATCCTCGTAAGCCGAACTCTTTAGCTCGCATTTAAAACTATCGCAGTTTCACACATCGACGTCACGCGCAGACGATCGATAGCACTCCCCAAGGATGCAAACGGTTAAAAAGTCGAGATTCATCTCGCAAAAGACGGGCCTTTTTCCCGCATTAAAATTTGTCATCAGACCATCTGAGCCAAATAAGGTGAATTCCCTCGTACACTCAGATTCGATCTGAGGACCCGGAGTATCTTGAGATGAGAAAACCTTCGCAGTCTCATGCTAAGCTCCTGGGGTGAAGCCAAACGACACATTCTCGCAAAATTAAGCCGATTTCCCAATAATCGAAAATTTCATAAACCGATTTCTAAACAATTGCAAATCGATAGGTCGATCCTCAGTGATTGCCGATATCAAGTTGATCAAAAACCAAGTTCATCTAATGTACCCTGACTAAGACCGTATTATGTACGACATCAATTTGGTACGTGGGGGATTCAAAAGGATCGTATCATTTTGTGACCTTACGCGAATTAACAAACATGAAGTCTCCATCTTCAAGCTCTTCGAGGATCAAGGCCTGAATCTCGATTTTCATCTTCTTCTCTTCAGCTACATAATGATCCAGCATCTACGGGGGAATATGAGTCCCTCCATCCATGAGCCGAGTCATGCACTTCAAGGTACCAATGACCTGACTAAAGATGAGCTGCCTTTTATTTGCCGCATCAAGCCTAGCGATGTAATCCCTTATCTTCTCGAAGCGAGCGGTTATCTTGACTGCCATCTCCCTTCAGAGGTCCCTCTCCTTAGTCACCCACATGGATCGAGAAGCCTTAAGCCTATTTTCTCATATTTCAAGAAATCTGCAGCCTTTCGTTCCTCAATGTCCATGTGGCTAAGCACATTATTGCCCTCGAGTTACTCGGCCTTCATCTTTTCATATTTAGCTTAGAGGGTTGCGAGATCCTGATCCTTCGCAACAGCTTCCCTCATCGAGTTGAGTGACCTTGGCATGTACTTCGGCCAGAGCCCCCTTTAGCTTCTCGGCTTCTCCGGCGTCCCGAGTCGCCAATTTGAGCTTACGGTCAAGCGACCGAATGATCTCGTTTGTCTGTGTCTTGACCTAAAAAAAGGAAAGAACAGTAAGACGACAAAAATCTGACCAAGAAAAAATGATTCTAAAAGAGCAACAACTTACCTAAGCCTTGGAGCAAGCAAGCTCCATATATTTCTCCACCTCCGCGAGCTCGTCTAAAGGCGAGAGACCACGAGCGCCAAACTTGAATTGACGATAGAGCTCGCATATGACGCCGAGTCATTGATCAAAGGTGTGTCGTTACTGTAATTGAAGGACACAGCGTTAACCTCTTCCGCAGTAAGAGATTTCCGCTTCTTACCCCTCCTCGAGGTCTCAACTAAGACAGTCGGATCTGCTGTCCCATCCAGAGCCGTTCTGGGGGTATCAGTAACGAGAGCAATGTTACCCCTCCCTCGCGCCTCGAGCTGACCTTGGGAACCATCTGGATCTTCTTCAGACCGACCTGGCAGAGATTTTCTTTTCCTTGATCGGTTCGATGGCTCAGCATCCTCACCATCATGAGTACCAGCGAGAACCTCTAAATACCTCTAAATTGGTGCTCACATGCACCACATCAATACAAGTGTCCAAACCAGACCCAACAGCCTGATCTACCTCTTCAAAGTTGATAGGCGGATCAACCTCGGTATTGCCGACCTGCAAGTTTCTATCGGCTTCATTGTTCTCTCCCGCAATCGTCGAGCTGCCCCCATCATCGTGAATGACTTCACGAGGAATATCATCCCAAGGAGCAACATCATCCCTCCGAGCCGAAGGGAGTATAGATTCGTCAAGGGTATCAAGATAATCCGAGACCTTGAGAAAATTTCTCCCCTGTGCCATTCTTCTAGACGAAGACCCCCTGGTAGCTGCATAAATATGACAAGTCTAAGAGATATGACAAAACTATGCAGAAATTTGACTTAAGGAATTTTAAACTAACCAGTGCTAGAACGATGCGACTTGTTCTTTGGGGCAAGACGTGCTCAGTCAATCCCCGGCCAACGAGTTCGTCCCAATTCTCTAAACTGAGCAATGATCGCCTTCGAGCGCTCAGATACCCGACGGTAAGTCGGATTCAAAACTACAAAAGAAAGAAGCACGTCAAAAATAAATAAATCAAGAGATCTCGACATAAATAAAATAATTAACTACCGATATTTTGGTTCCATGATCTTCTATAAGTCATGTCCGGGTTGGACAAGGAAGTAGGAGCGATTCAGACGAAAAAATACTTTGTCTCCCAATCCTGAACTTTTCTCGGCTTCAGACCAGTAATAACATCGTAGCCCGACTTCATATTTGCCAAAAAATACCAAGGTTTAGCTTCTGCGATGTTGGCAGAGGTCAACTCTTCAAGCATCCGAGCAGTAACTGGAATACCGAGCTCAGCTCCCATAGAAAGGAGCCCCGTTATTTTGACCACAATTTCAGGGTTAAGCTGGCAAATCACAGTCCTCTGCATATTGCATAAATCAATCAACAAATCGGGCAGATGGAAGTTGAGCTCGCATGCCCTGAACCAATCCTCGTAGACACAGATGTGTCCCTCCGGATCATACCACGGTCTTTGGTTCCTTCCATGCTTCATGACTTCTATGTTACCCATGAATTCAAGAGTCGTAATCATATCGCTGATTGCGTCCATTGTAGAGCAAGTCGGCCCAATGATCGCGTGACGAACAATCAAGGGAATCAGCGGAGCTCGGGTTTCCCCTTCTATGTTTCCAAGTAGAGGATCGACCTCGGTGTTGACGACTTCAAAGTTATCACCCGGTGCGCCGACGTCTCCTCTCCTGGCATACTTTCCGTCTTCTTGTATGGCCAGCTGAGTAGTTATTGCCTTGTCACGACGAATCTGCTCCTCAACCAGCACCTTTTGTTCAGCAATCATCTTTCTCTCAAGCTCGACAGCAAATTCGGCATCACATTGGAATTGAGCCTCAATGTGGGGAGGAAGAACTCGAACCCGGGGGTTGCTTATACCGCCTTCGTCGTTCCCAACCTGCCCGATCGGAATACGCATATCCTCGCCAACAATGCGATACTCGTCAGCCTGAGCCAAAACATTGCCGACTTCCGCATTCCGCTCAATCGGCACAGATCCACTAACATTGGCCGCCGGAGTTCGGATCGTAGGCTAGGCACTAGACCGAGCTCTCGCAAGGCTCGAATTGCGGCAGGTTAGCTGAGTTTCATCCAGTTGATCTTCCATCACTAAAACAACAGTATCCGAAGAGTATGACCTAACTGAGTTAAACAGCAAACGCCAAACGGGAAGCGGGTTTTCAGATCCATTTTCGTAATTGTTAACGGAGTCGTCTGACGATTCGATTACAGATCGATGCGTTTAACGTAGAAGAAGAAATCGCAGAACACTAACCGGAAAATCGCGAAGAACAGTCGAAGAAATTGCGAAGAACAATACGAGATTCCAAGAACCTTCGAGCAGATTAGAGAAATTATGCCGCAAATGTTACCGGGATTCGATCGGAAAATCCTAATAAACAGAAACCCTAGAGAGAAAATGCAATAAAATAGAAAGAAGAAAGAGGAGGTTACCTTTTATGAGCAAAGAAATGAAAGAATCGGAAGAGTCGAAAGAAATATATGGAGAGAGAAACAATCATGACAAATTTCTCGATTTCCGCAACAATTAAAGAAACTGAAGCGACGTGTCTTCTCAAGGAAGATTCACCGAGCTCAAGATTTGCCGAACTCACAATTTGCCGAGTTCGGGGTTCGCCAAACTCAAGATATAAGACCAAGCGATCGAGTCGAAGAAAGGCCGATCTCAATTCCAACCGAGCTAAAGAATTCTTCATGAACTTCGCCGAACTCAAGGACTCCTTCACGATTAAAAAAACCTTGTAGCTCTACCGTGTTTAATATAATAAAACGAGATTACGATCGAAGTTGTTGTTTAAAACTCCCTTGTGTGATTTTCAGAATCGACAAAAAATATAGCAAGATTTATAATATATATATATATATATTTTAAATATATATGGATTGATTATCATTTAAAATATATAATATTAATAATAATTAAAAAACTAAATAATAAATAATTTTTTTAATAATAAATAAATACTTTTCATATTGTTATCAATAATTTTATAAGATAATTATATAATTTTCTATTTTAATTATCTTCTTTATTGGCATAACATGTAATAATTTATAAAATAAAATATTTTTAAAAATATTTTCTTAAATAATATTACAAAAATATATTGTCCTATAAAAAGAAGTTAATATTTAATCAGAAGATAATTGGGATAATTTACAATCTTAATATTATTTCATAAAAAAACTAATACCCTATCTGCCACCTATTATAGACACTAGGAGAGTATCCACGCTACGCGCGGGTTTTATTTTATTTTGTGTTGTAAATAATATGTTTTTAGATTTTGAATTATATTGTTTGTCTTTTTTATAAATTTATATTTTTTATAATGAATGTACTAATCTCTTTCATCCATTTTCCCAAATATTTACTCGTTCTTCATACTTTTTTACTTTTTTACTTTCTCAATTTACTGTTTTGAATTTTTGTTTTGACATATCTTTCATTATTCAAGTTATCTTTTACACACCTTTAAACTTTTGTATTTAACTTTGTTTCTATCTTTTTATATTTCTTTCTTATTTTATTTTCTTTATTTTTGATAACTTGTAATCTCTTCAATTGTTTGTTGAATTTCTTTGGTGTCTTATAGTTTTATAATCTGATTTTCATTCTTTAATTGGTTAAAGCTTTTTGTAACCTATTTTCATTTTTGCTCTCATAGTTTGTTTTTTTTCACTTGTATTGAGATTTTTTTTAATGTTTTTTGTTATTTTATTTTCTTCGATTGTTTATTGAATGTTTTTTTGCATCTTATGATTTTATTATTTTGGTCTTTAATCTGATTTTCTTTATGTTATTTTCTTCATTCTTATAACATGTTTGTCTTCACTTGTTTATTGAATGTTCTTTTGTGTCTTATAATTTGATCAGTTTCTGTCTCATCCACTCCTTTAAATGTACCAAAGATTATGATATTAGGTGCCTCTTTCATAAGAGTATGTTATTTCAGAGGAAAATTCAAATAAGTACTGAACTCACAATGTAATAAAGCTGAATCCAACTAAAGAAAGTACATTTTAAAAAAAAAAACAAGACATAAAAGAGAACCTCAAGAAAGTTATTCAGAGCTCCTAAGCAATAGTGCATTAAATGTACCTTTAGACGTGTGCAGTTCGTTGTCATCTCGTTAATCATGTCGATGGTAAGCAAAATAAGAGCGCCACATGTCGATGTCTCAATTGATGAGGTGGCATAAAACTGGAGAGAGATAGCCAAACTTTTATATATTAGATTATTTACAATAAAAACAAAATGATAAGTATCAAAGTATGTATGTGTACGTCATAGCGTCGGCCCCTTATGATGTATATAATTCCATTATTGAATTCCATGATTGGATCCTTCTTCCAATAGAGGAGAAGCACGTATTAACTACTAAGGACTATATATTAAAGGGTGAAAACATTTGCTTGGCTATATTTATCATCAATACGAAAATTCAGATGGAAATTTGGTTGGCTATAGTTAAGTCAAGCCGCCTACGATCAAAATCTATCCAAGTCCCCTAATCGTCAAGGAGGCTTGATATGTATCTCCGTAGATGAGCTGAGCTGAGCTGAGAATTATTAAAGGTGTCATTGAGTGTAGACTTATCACTGAATTCGAGTTTTACTAACCACAACAATTAATATAACAGATCCCATAGATATATGGGTGGATTATTGTACTAACTTTTATTTCTATGTTTATTATTATTTTGATATATTTTATTTTTATTACTACAATAACCTAATTTTATTCGTATTACTAAAAATACCCTTATGGCATTTGTTGAGAAAAATCGCAATTACAAAACTGCCATTACTATTCATTTACCACGTAAACAAAAGTTAATTTAACAAGTCTACCGTTCTTTGATGGTAGACTTGTTTGATGTTGGTCAACTCAAATTTTGGTCCGTAAATTTGTTTGATGGATGGTAGATTTGTTTGAAAGATGGTAGATTTGTTAAATATTAGTAGACTTATTTTGGTAGACCCATTTTAACGACGCGGTAGATATATTTATTTTTGGTAGACTTATTTTTGGTATTTGCTCATATAACCTTCAGTTGGTAGATATATTTTCTTTGATGGTATATTTATTTTTGGTATTTATTCAGATAACCTTGAGTTGGTAGATATATTTTTGGTATTTACTCAGATAACCTTGAGTTGGTAGATATATTCACGGTAGACTTATTTTTGGTATTTACTCAGATAACCTTCAGTTTGACTTTTTTGGTATACTTATTTCTTTTGGTGGTAGAGTTAATCAGTGTGAATTATTTTATCGTAACGGTAGATTTATTTATTTGCCAGTAGATTTGTATTGGCAACGGTAGATTTTTATTGGGTTGGTAGATTTGTTTGTAATGGCGGTAGATTTAAAATCGTCTAACATTTCGGTGATTTCGTTTTGTAATGGTGGTAGATTTAATTTTAATGACGGTAAATTTATTGTTAATGGCGGTAGATTTAGTTAATCTTTTGGTATTTACTCAGATAACCTTAAGTTGGTAGACTTATTTGTAGTGTAATGGTAGACTTTTTTTACGGTAGATTTATAGACATTGTTTGGTGGTAGACATTTGACTTTTTCCAGAGTGAGAAATGACGTTTTTGCCCCCACACTAAAACTCATATCTACGAAAAAACCAAGCACCCAAATTTGCTAAGTATGAGAATTTTTTTTATTTGATGATAGATTTATTGTAGTGGTGGTAGATTTATTTTGTTGATTTTTTTTTTGGAGTTAACTTTTCATTTAATCTTAAATCACATAGAGAGACCTATTTTGTGTACATTTTTTGAACATTTGATTTAGTGCATTGAGGGTGTTTGTTCTTGAGCATAATATATGTAGTAGTTGATCTTTGATTTGAGTTCGGTTTAATTGTCTGTTTCAATTACTATTTGTTAGTGGTTCAATATATCTTCCTCCTCGAGACAATGATGTATAATCACCTTACTTAATTGAAAATTTGTTTACAACCCTTGTCTTGGTAGTTAGACTTAATTAAATGCTTTTATTTGTCAAAGATAATTATTTTTTTCTCATCCACGGTATATTTGTTTGATTTTTTTTTCTTCATTGATCGATAGAACAAGTTGGCATGCCGTATGTAGTTGTGCATTCGCAAGAGGCGCATGCGGTCACTTATAAATGTAGTATTTTAACTCATCTTTATGATGAATTTACTACTCGCACAATAAATCCAAATTTACTCAGACAATGCATGGGAAGACATTAAAATAAAATATAGATCAACTTCTATTTCCTTAGTACTTCAATTCCATAGAGAAAAATTATATTTTTTAGATTCTAAAATTATATTTATATTTCCTTAGATCAACTTCCATCTTTATGATGATTTATTCTAACTTTCGTTAACATGTTAACACTTTTATAAAGTATCGTAAAAAGTGACATTTTAAAAAAATTAATGTACCGTTTATTATCGTACACGCCTCTTATTATTATATCGTATATTGTCCATTATCGTACATGATGTACTGTTCAGAGACACTTTTGAGTTAAATAGTAGTCAAAAATATTACGTTTTACTATATTTTCAAAAAGTATTACCATATTAACAAAAGTTAAAATAAGTGACCGTGAATGCAAAAACCCAAAAACTAATACCCTATTTGCCCTCTATTATAGACATTATTTACAATAAAAACAAAATGGTATGGAGAAAAGTATCAAAGTATGTATCTTCATTACGTCGGGCCCTTATGATGTATATAATTCCATTATTGAATTCCATGATTGGATCCTTCTTCCAATAGAGGAGCAGTGTTAGAGGGGGGATTAGCACCCCTGGTTTAACTCGGTTCGAACCGAGATCGGTTCAATCAAAACCGGTTTACGATGGTTCGGATCGAAGACAAGTCGGCCCGAAAACGACGGGCCGAGCTCGGAATCTTACTGAAAGCCCATCTCGGCTACCGATCTAGGCCCATCACAAGCCCGGTTCATTACAACAGATGAAACGGGAATATTTCCCTTTTCCCACCGATCTCGGAAAAGGAAATATTCTCTTTGGTCGACTCTTCGAGATATCAGGAACTTATCCTTATCTCGGAGAGAAAACCGGGAGATTTCCTTTTTCCAATCAAACTAGGAAAAGGAGAAATCTTCCGTTCAACCGCCTCGAGACATTATAAATAGAGGAGGAGGCTCATTCATTCGAGGGATCCAAAACTTCGGCAGAGACAGAGAATACGAGAGAGCTCATTACCGATCTCAAACCCTTTT
>PKML01002466.1:11180-77999 GCA_002933935.1 Eutrema yunnanense
TCGACGACGACAAATTTGACAAGCTTCGTAGTTTTCCCGACATACACCGGTAGTCTAATTGTCCCGATCGTCATGGTCGTATCTCCACTGAATCCTGTGAGCGGTTTGATGGATGGCTTGAGATGATGGTCGGCGATCTCCATTTTATCTAGGGTTTCTTTGAAGATTAGATCCACCGAGCTGCCGGTGTCTATTAATATTCGCGAGATCTCACAGTCGCCGATTCTGAGTTCGATAACGAGAGGGTCGTTGTGTGGTTGATCTATGCCCGCGGCGTCATCCCTGGTGAAGCTTATTGTTTCTCCGATGGGCTTATCGGTGATCTGATCCTGCCATCTTTGAGCGACCATCACTTTCCGGCCGTACTTTTTGATTGATCGAATCGAGTCGTTGCACGTCATGAGGCCTCCCATGATCATGTTGATTCGTCTTCGGTTTGTTGGGGGCGTTCCTTGTTTATCATGGAAGTCGTGGTCCCGTTTTGGTTGCTCATCATCCGTCCTTCGTATGATTGGTGGCGGAGGAAGGTTTTCGCTTAGATTCGGCCTGGGTCGGTTATTATCGGATCGGTGAGTGTCGTTTGATCGTTGTTCGTCGAGTTGTTGCGTCGAGGTTTGACTTTGATTTTCTATTTCTCCACTTCGGTATTTCTCGAGGAGATATCCTTGTAGCGTGCGACATTGAGAAGTGGGGTGTCCGTATCGCTTGTGGTATTCGCAGAATGGACGCTGGCTTTCTTCGTCGCGTATCCACTTGTTTGACTGCTGGGGTTGTGCTTCGCCGACGTAGCTTACGTTTGCCTTTCTGCCCTTGTCGTTGCCGTTATTATTGGCGCGATAACCCTGGTTGAGGTGTTGTGGTGGTTCACAGTATTCTTCCCTGGGTTTATCTTTTGTTGATCGGTCTGGGTTAGATGGGCATTTCTTGGCCATTGCTTCTTTCTCCTCCTCGTCTTCGATGTATAGTATTGCTCTGTGTAGTGCGTCCTCTAGGGTCGGTGGTTTGTCGAACTTGAAGCTATCTCGGAATTTCATGTTATGTCGGAGGGCTCCCCACAGGGCTGGTATTGCCGCATCGTCGGGCACCGAGACTCGAGATGCCAGCGAGTTGAATCGGTTCATGAATGCTCGTAGGGATTCATTTTCCCCTTGAGTGATCGTATAGAGGTCGGCACATGAGGTCGAGTGTTGGAGGAACATATGATAGCGTTTGAGGAAGGCGGTGCTCAGCGTGCGATAGCTGTCTATGGAGTTCGCGTCGAGCTTGGAAAACCACACTAGGGCGTCTCCATCGAGAGTTTCCACGAAGAGCTGGCAAAAACCGGCGTCTCGTTCCTCGGTGGAGTATCGGGCTCGGCCCATCGCGATTTGGAATGCCGTCAGGTGCTGGCTGGGATCGGTGTTTCCTGAGTAGATCGGAAAATTAATTTTTCCTGGGTTACGTAGTGGGAAGTCGGCTATCTGAGCAGTAAACGGTGTGTTTTGTGTTTCCTTTAGCACGCGATCGATCTCGGGAGCCGAACTGGTTGCCCGATGTACCAGAGATGTCATGGCTTGTAATTTGGCGTTCATCTCTTCCATCGCTTGGTTTCGTTCGGGGTTCGGAGTTCGAGGAGGGGGGGTCGGTGTTTCGAAGCTCGGCATACGCGTTCGGTTTTTGGCGTATGTCGGGTTTCGTAGTAGGTTATTTGACGGGGAGGGCTGATCGCCGAACAGGTTACGGCGGGTGCGATGGTGTTCGGGAGTTTGTGCTTCTTGGGAGTTGAGGTCGTTGACTTGATCTTGGCATGCTGCTTGTGCTGCGGTGATTTGGTCAAAACGTTCGCTCGTTCCGCGGGTGAGCTCGTCTATTCTTGCGAGGAGTGTTCCGAAGAGGGCAGGAATGTCGATTGATCCTGCAGTGGATACGTCGCCGACCAATGGGGTTGGCCGGATAGTTTCGAGGATTGCGGCAGTAGTCGGTATATTGGTGCTATTTTGTCGGTTCGGGGCTGGCTCGGGTCCGATGAACCGAGGTGTTGCGGTCTTCGCGCCTATCGTAGTCGTGGATGGTTGTTCCGACATCGTCGAGTTGTTTATCCGCCGAACTGCTTTTTGCGTTGAGAAATCTCTGAGCCCCACGGTGGGCGCCAATTGTTGTATCGGTTATTAGCACACCGATATAACTTATATTCTTATCGTATCGAGGCTCGGAGAATTTCGTTTAGGTTAAAGTCTTAGGTTGGCGTATATTATAATCGAATGAGATCGGTTTGAATCGAGATGATCACACGGTTCACTTGTGAGTGGACAGTAATATCGGTTCTCTCTTAATCTTTTTTCCTCCTCCTTTACAAATGAAGGTACTCCTCTATTTATACTAAGTTTAGAATGGCGGTTTAGGATCTCTAAAACCCTAATTTGTACGGTCGGTCAGGGCGGACTCGTTGGTCGGGCAGAACGATTGATGATGGGTCAGGACAGGTCGCTTGGTTGGGTAGAGTGTATTGACCGGTCTCGGTGGCAGTCCACCTGTCCTTCCTCGTACGGCCGATCTGGATAGGCCGTTTACTCAGATGACCGATGGCTTAATGGGCCGATTAATCGGATGGGCCGATCTTGATTTTGAGCGTGGGCCTTTTATGGAAAGTGGGGGGGGGGGGTTGCGAGACCCACCTCCAACATTTATGAAACTAATGGAGAGTAGCAGTAGATTCTTGACAAAAGATCCCACCAAAGCTCATCTATTCTACTTGGCTTTCAGTTCCAGAATTCTTCAACAGAAACTCTACGTTCGTGATTCTCACCGTCGGCGAAATCTTGTTAAATATCTCAGAGACTACCTCGATCTCATCATTTGCCTTTGGTGTAAATTATTGAAGTATACCCAGGTGTATTGTTTTAAACTGACATGTATTATTTAAAATGTTATAATTGGTTGATTGTTTTTGTGAGGTGTCAGCTTATGAAAGTCTGAAAAAGCTGAGGTGTCAACTCCTGGAGAGACACAAGAGATCTTATTGTATTGATTCAAATGTCTAAACCTCAATTAACGAGCATATATAAAAATTAAACAGGAATTGGACATAGCAACTATCAAAATGGAGATAATGTTAGTTGCAACACTTCTTCACCAACCCATGTGGATTAACTTCAAAGCATCCACAATGTCATTACATACTTTCAAACACTAAATTGATAAATGAATTTCACCAAATGTATGCATCTATGAAACATAAAAATAATGAAAGGAAATTACTCCAAATATTATGCCTTTTCTTCTTTTACTTGAGAGTAATCTCAAATATAACCCCTTCCAAGTTCCCCAAGGTACACCGAGTCCCAGGAACTTCATTCATCAGCATCCCGTGCTGAGCGCCTTCCCTCAAGATCGCAGAATCCATCCTGTCACAACATTTCACATAGTTTTTACTCTGTGACTCATATGAAAGTTGCAGCCATATGAGGAAAAATGCAAAAGTTGTGGCTGAAAAGCTTACTGTCTCGCTCGTGATACGTATGCTAGTATGAACTTGCAATTTCCGGGTCCCCTGATCCGCAAAAGCTGCTCAACACTGTCAAATAGTAATGGCACACTCGATTGCTGAAAGCTTACGTATTGTCAAGGCAATTTTCTCAAATCATAGGAGTGCCCACTGATCCGAACTTAACCAAACAGTAAATAAACCGTTTCAGTTTCATTTTTTATATATTAAACCGATTAAAACCGTAATTTCATTGAAATTTCCTTTAATTAAAGATGTACTTTCTGTATAACTGAATACGTAACAAACCGGAACCGTATAGATAAATAAAACTAAGATCAACCACTATACTATGCAGATAAATAAAAAAAATTGTTATCGAACATAAGGATATAGATATCAGCTCCAAGAATAAGATCAAAACCATCATTGTGTTTCTGTAGAATTTCACCAAGATGATCACTGTTTCCCCATTCTAGCTTTGCAGCCTCTAATTCTGTAGACAGAAACATGAAACAGAACCAAACAAAATAGTTATGAAAGATGAGAATCGATAGCATAAGAAAAAATATCATTTCTCACCAGCTGAGGGGTTGGGACCGCTCGAATGTTCATGAAGATCGATGTTTTTCTTCAGTATCTGAAAATTTCATATAAACGTTCTAAGAATGATGAATTCTGAGAGAAACTATTCGGCGAAGCAACCTTGCCTTGAGCACTTCATCGTTATGGTCAGTAAGAATAACTTTACGGCAAAATTTGCTACAGAGGACTCCTGTTATACCTGTGTTATAACAAGATTAAAGATCAGCGACTACACACGAATTAAAACCAGAGGAATATTCAGGCTTTGGAAGAACATTCTGCAAATTAGGACTTAGAAGTTTATATATGATAATGATGATGAATTACAGGCAAAGAGAGTCTACAAAGACCAAATCTTTCAAGAAGATATACAACATTTTCTAACACGAGTGGCGATGTTAACAATATCGAACATTTCTAATTGAAATTTGAAGGCAAGATACGTTGGTGTTGTCCAATCGAAATGAAAATTAGAGAGACAATAAAAAGCACTTTACCAACGCCAGATCCCAACTCCAAAACTGAACATCCCTGGAGAATCTCAGCATTTTCTGAGAGATAACCGTTCATAAGCATAGCACCAGGCCAAACCAGCTGCCCTGTTAAATCAAAATCAGCTGTCCAAAAAAACGTTTTAGACACCATATAGCTTTACGCCAAATACTACGAGTGTGGAAACCGAAAGATCGAATAATACACATAAGTAACTCTGGATTGATAATTACGATTTGAAGAGCATATAAACAAACAACACAAGTTCAACATAGCTTAATGTTATATAAGTAACTATAGAAGGAACATTTAAAGAAGAAGAAAGTCAATTAAAGAGCAGAGATCCTATACAGCTCCATCCATCAAGTCAAAGGATGATTGATGAAGAAATTCACAATCTTTGTTAATCAACTCTAATAAATTGAAAATTAACGAAAATGCAAGATTGATATAAGATTAAAAAATGTAAACTCACTTGAAGCTGATTGGAGACAGTAGAGCTCAAGAACATTAGACCCAAACGTAAACGTCGTCAACTGATAACTGTATCCACCAAAAACAAAACAAATGTCTAAGCAAAGAAAAATCAGACACTTGAATTAAAACCAAACTAAACAAACATTTTGTTTTGGTCTGTAACAATTACTCATCGTTGATGAAAAAGGATTCATCTAAGCAAACTATATCTTCCTCTTCTTCATTTGCTTCTCTCCTTTTCTCACTTTCGCTGCCCATCTTTTACTGCATAATTTAATAAGCTTTCTCAGATTCCAAAATTCACCACGCAAATCCCCAAAACTTGTTCCAACAAATCAATAACCAGAGTTAGTACAAAACGCCAACTTCAATTCCACAGATAAAATCCCATAAAACTCTTAAAAATCGTTTATAAATTCGAACATTAAGTGGCTAACTATGCAAAGAGTTCTTATGTGATGATGAGAGCTAAGGAAATGGACAAGAAAGGTAAATAAAAATGGTTGATAGGTACTTTATGAGAGAGAGAGAGCAACGAAGGGCAACAATGGCGTCGACCGTCGATGACAACAGATGCGGCGGTTAAAAGCAGATTCGGTGGGAACTGGGAAAAGTGATTTTTAGAGGGAGACAAGAGCATACCGATGGTTTTTCGGTTCTTTCATTTTTGTTCCAATTCATTTTAGTATATTAAACCGGTTATAGAGAAAGAGAAAAATGTTGGAACCAATTTTTGTCAAAATCAGTTGGGCCTAAAATGGATCATAATTGAAATGGCCTAAAATATTGTGAATGAGAAATGGGACAGGGTCTTGGGCTAAATGATTTAAATAAATTTATCCCATATTGGAAGTTTAAGTAGAAAACTTATAATAGTATAAATAAGGAAGGAACTTAAACTAAATTCAAAAGGCTCACACCCGTTATGTGTGATAGAGATGATGAATCAAGCCACACGCACGCATGCCACCAAGCTAAGCCAGGCGCATGTCCTGTAGGTCGTGTGGGCATTTGGGCCAAAGTTTTGATTAATTTTTTTTGGATCCAAAAACCAAACAAAATCTTTTGCGAATTTTTGTATGGATTTGATTTAATGAGTGAAAGATACGTCCATAAATCTTGCCCACTTATCCCTCTCTTCATGTTGATCAAAGATGAGATCGAATCTCCAATGAGTGCCTCCTTTTCCGTATCGAAGCCGATGCATTCAGTCTCATTCATAACTTACACTTTACAGAGCAAACACACTTAAACTTTTTCAACAATCTCTCTCTTCTTTTAGTGTAAGTCTCAAGAGTATATCATAATTCTATTAGTATGTAGATTTTATTTCAGATGTTGCGAAACGGTCTTAAACGCGTTGTATTCTGGGATTCAAATGTCGCTTCTTACCGTCACACAATATGGGCGATTTATTGAGTTAAGGAAAGAGATAAAATCTCGCATCTCCGTTCGTTTTCTTAAACGAAACCCTACTAATGATTTTCAAATTCACTGTTATTGAAAATATTTTAAACACTTTAGAAAAAGTTCACAAATTTTTTAATGAATGTAGAGAACTAGTTGACCAAAATTTGGAATCTAGATAGGTTGAGTTTCACATGACAGACACCGTAGTGACACGTGGACTTTGGTGAGAATTTTCTAAGCTGGATTTAGATCAATGTAGTTTGATTGGTTATGGTTTAGAAGGAGTGTCTCTTAGTTTTGTTAGTTCCCTTGATTTTCAAACTTCTTTCTGAGGTAGAAGATTTCCACTATTCACGTTATCTCTGTTCACAACAAAAAGACCAATAAACCCCTACAACTCAATTGATAACTTGTGACAGGAACCTAGCTTTTAATAGGGAAAATAGGCCTACCAAAATTATTTATGTGAGAAAACCGACAACCAAATCCAATCTATTTTTTATTTGTTTTAAATTGTAAGATATTTGTTGAAGGAAAAACAAAACGGTGTTGTCTAGGTTTATTTTAGAAGACACAAACCTAAGAAGCATAACCTTTCGCTATCGGGCAAAGATCAAAATCATCGTTCCAAAAAAAAAAAACCAAATCTGACTCAATCCGACTATTAGATACACAAAGCTCTAACAAATCCAAAACCCGCCGAGTTTTTCACCACATCAGACCAATTTTGAAGGTCTCTTCCACTTCCATTTCTAGTTTTAGCTTTCATTTCTTTGATAATTTTGATTTTTGTTGCAAACAAGATTAATCAGCCGACACATATGGAGTTTTTTCAACTTCTACCGAGAATGACTGCCGCCGGTCATGAACCATGGAGACAGCGGGTTAACATCTACCAAAAACAAATAAATCCAACTGAATCTGAGCCTGGCCAAAGAAATCGACGAGGCTTGTGAGGTACGACAAAAGTGAACCACTTCTAATTGTTTCTATTAAATACTAACTATGTTACTCATTCTTCTATTACCAATAGTTAGCCTTGTATGTATTCAGACTTCTATTAACCATTACATTGCTAATATAAGTAGCAACAAACATTAATAGCGTATCAATTTGTACATATGCATACAAATTGATAAGCAGCTAACTCTCCTATGTTTGGGTATGTTTTCAAATTTCGATTAACTATTACGTTACTAATATGTGTAGCAATGTATGTTTCATAAATATCCATTAGAACTTCATCAATGTTATAAATCAGTAGGAACACTCTATCGTTGAGATTGAAGAAGTAGGAGGAGAATCAAGAGAGGTGTTGAGGTCGGTTTTCATCTAGCCGAGATCAACTGCAGAAACGACTAAGTAAAGAGTGGAGAGCTGAACAAGTGGAAAGGCGAAAGAGTGGAAAGCCAAAAGAGTGGGGAGCCGAACAAGTGGAGAGACGAAAGAGTGGAGAGAGCAAGCGGATAGCCGAAAGAGTGGAGAAGCAAAACAACTCGCCTCGGCCAAAACAACTACCGAGAACGAGATCTGAAGAGATGGCCGGTGACGAACAAATGAGAGATGATGACCCGAACAACAACGATGGTGGTTCTCTCATAGAAAGGGCCGGTCCCAATGGCTCTCCTCCAGCAAACACGGAAGCTGCATCGGCACCCCTAGCCGAATTGAATGATATGCTCGCCACGCTGCTAAAGAAGGCGGAGGAGCAAGATAAGCTGAACAAATCCCTATCAGAGCAACTTGAGACATTGACATCGGAGAGCCAAGCCCGAGATCTGCGCACCGAAAGCCTTGGCTCGGCGGCGAACCTGCCCAAAGGAATCGTAAGGAGGCTCGGTCTCAACCCGACGTTCCTCGACTCCTCAACACCTGCCAAGACATGTGGAGACGCACCAAGGATCCCAAGAAGACTACCGCCGTTGCACTAGTCCTACGAGATAACGCCTGCGTCGACGAGGGCAAACTTAATCGAGCTACCTCGGCTAAGCCGTGGAGCAGGAGGCATCATCGATGGACGTATCAAACAAACTGACGATCACTCAAGAATACGCCTCGGCGGAATGATCACAACCGACGCTGACGGAGAAAGCCGCGATGAAAGAGGTCGCACCTCGGGGCATATCACGTAAGACCAGCTCGCCTGGGCCCTGGAAGGAGCAAGAACCGAACGAGATGCTCCCAGCTCGGATCGGCTCAGAAACCGAACGGAGGAAGAAGAGAACCTTCTCTGGGTAGAACACACCCAATGCTCTAACGAGCTAAGAAGGGCGAACCAAAATCAACGCAATGAGCCGCGAGAGATGAGCCGAGCACAGATCAAGGAGATGAACGAAATCCGAGCCTCCTTAGCTCGAGCCAATGCTAAAATGTGAGCCGTTCGATCACAAGTGCATCACGCAATTAGTGCAGCGCCCGAGATAGATCGCATGCTAGAGGAGACACAGAGGAAACCTTTCATAACTTGGATCACTGAGGCGAGAGTGTCCGACCCAGGAAAAATAAGAGTCCCGTTCTACGAGGGAACGACCGACCCAAAGGCTCACATAACTACTTTCCGCATAGCGATGGGCCAAGCCAAACTAAAGGAAAGCGAAAAAGATGCTGGATACTACATCATGTTCGTAGAACATTTAAAGGGAGCTGTCCTCGAGTGGTTCTTAAGGCTCGACCAGAATTCGATCGACAGCTTTCAACAACTGTCCGTCGAATTCTTACAACAATATTTTATGTTCATGGGATGAGGGACTTCTGACGCTGACTTATGGACCCAGGCGGAAGCACCAACATAGACGCTACGAAACTTCATGGGACGATTCAAAGCGGTGGTTTCAAAGGTCAAACGGGTAAGTGATAGAGCTGCCCTCATCGCATTAAAGAAGGCGTTGTGGTACAAGTCGGATTTTCGAAAAGAATTCACGCTGAACACACCCCTGACGATCCAAGATGCTTTGCACCGATCCTCATATTTTATAATCAACGAGGAGGAGATGAAGATCATAGAGGAAAAATACAAAACGACAAAACCGACGAGCCGAAACGTCATCTCTGCCCCAAACCCTAGAAGAAATACCAAAAACAACGAATACGTGCACTACGAAGAACCCAAATTTGATGGCGCTCATAACTACCAAGTAGGAAGCAATTTTGATGAGAAGGCCTACTGCGAATATCACCGATGTTACGGTCACCTACAACGAACTGCCGAAACCTGGTGATAACACCAGCTTTTGACCATTTTTATGGATCAATTTCATATTCTTTTGCAGGTGTTTTAACTCCGTTTTCAAAGGGTTTCAAGTGATTTACATATTTTAGAGATTTCAAAGACGTTTCAAGTAACTCGGAGCAAAAGTTACATATTCAAGAGTGCATTTCGGAGCAAAAGTATGTTTTTGGATAAACTTGGACCGTCAAGAAGTCTTGCAGCAAATGAAGGCCTTTTCACCGTCTGATCATCCCCAAATTTGGACACGACAAAGTAGAGACAACCAGCTTTCAATTGCAATTAGATTGGAGGCAATCTAATGGTTGAATCCTTAAATACACTCGAAGCACTGAAGGCAGATGAAGCTGCCCTGAAGACGAAGCCGCCGCGCCTAGAGGAGCTGCGGCCGCGGCCAGAGATGAAGGAGCCGCGGCCAGAAACCATCTCGCCGCTGCCAAAGACGACGGAGCCGCGACCGGCACCCTGCGCGACCAAACCGACTTGTTTCTTCACCCGAGGCAAAAACCGTCTTTTCCCATCAAACCCTAAACGAGATTAGCTCTATAGATACTTATTTTATGCCTCTTAGACAGACACATTAATTATATTATTCTCACGCTTGAGGCAGAAACGAAGCTCTTGTGACTTGTGCACTTGTTTTCTTTGGTTTGGAGCAAAGGAATTTCGATTCGTGTTCTTCGATAGAGAATCTTTCTTCATCCCTTTTTACTTACTATTTTTATTTGATTTATTGAATATGATTACCTCAGCTATTGCTGAGTAATCTCCTTGTTGGGGATAGGGGTTTGAAGGGAAGCTTATGGTTCAATTTCTTATTAGGTTTTTAGTATAGGATACCGATTGATTAGGGTTCTTCGTTCTATCCTTGTTGTTAATGCGTTGCTTGACTACCCGTCTTAGCAATCGATATTAGGTGTTTTAGAGCCACATAAGTGCTGTATCTAATCGCTTGACCTAGGGTAGACGAGCAAATCCGTCGTAAGATTACGGAAGTATACTTACGGAGGAATTATGGGCGTAAACGACATTTGAGAGTATCATTCACTTCTTGCGCGGGCGGAGTCGGAAGCTACCGTCCGAGTATAAAAGTGAGTTGGTGTGTAGGATTACGGAAGTCGACTACACGCAGCGTACGTCTTCCAAGCTCAAGAACCCAAAGACAAAAAAAAATTCGCTTTAGAAATTCTAGAAATCTCCTCGTAAAAATCGGCCATAAACCCTAGAGAATTCCCGATTGCCCAACATCTCGTTTAATTGATTCACAACCTCGATAAAATAGTTAGTTAGCTACTGTCTTTCTTAGTTTAGATTCCATAGATACGACCGTGACAAAACCCCAAAAGATATTTACGTCTAGACATAAGTTAGAACTCGTTAGAAATTGGACAATGTCTATCCCTATGGATTCGATCCCTAAGTACTACTCCGTGTGCTGTGCACTTGCAGCTAGATATAAAGGGTAAAACCCCACACCGGGGTTAATTCCCGGTGTGTCAAGTTTTTGGCGCCCTTGCCGGGGATATTTTTGCTTGTTTGATTTCGTATTCTAATTTATGCTCTATACACTTTTGATTTCCAAGTTCTTTGTTGCTCTTTTGACTTTCTCCTTTATCTTTGTCTTTTGTTCTAAGGTTCATGCACACTAGGAGAACTCTTAGAAGAACCATACCGTTACTAGACGATGTCGATAAACACGAGAGAGAACTCCGAAGGCTCAAAAGAAACTTAATGATGGCCGAGAACGACCACCCGAGAGATCAACTAAACCGCGATCAACTAGATCGCGAGGATGACCGTGATTTCTAGGATCACGAAGAAGATCAAGAGGCTGTCTATGGTGCTAATGACCAGCCATATCTCGATCCCGAAGAAAACCACAACCAAAACCGAAATGCTGAAAATCTGAGGCGACAACTTCCCGTCGATCGTGATGCACCAAGGAACGATGCTCAAGCTAATGCACCGATTCCTCCTAATGGCATAAACGCCAACCGTCCCGTACTACCCGCTAATCCTTGATATATCATGGTTTTTACCCTATTTAAGCCATGATATAAGTCCTTTTTATAGAGTCTTTCTAGTGTTTTGTAGTCTTTTAGAGTCTTTTACAGGTCTTAGCACGTTTGGAGCGTAATTGGAAGTATTGGAGCTTTCTGGAGCAGTTTGGTGCAAAGGTTGAAGTCGTGTTGCTGAGTACCTGATTTGACGACAAGCATCGATCGATACCCCCTGGTATCAATCGATACTCATCGCAGCAAGACACGACCCGCGAGTTTTCCAAGACTTGAAGAATTGCAAAAGTGCCCATAAGTCTTTAATAATTACAAGAAGACCCCAATTCGTGTTTTAGGTTATAAATAAGATTTCACAGCCACCTCTTTAGGCTATGCTTTATTTTGCTTTGGTTTAAGAGAGAATTTGGTGAGAGAGACAAGTCTGATTTCCCTTCGTCCGAGATCAGATCTCAAAGCCTATTGTTATTCTTTCTTATATTCTATTGAGTATTTATTCAAACATGTCTATTGATTCAATCTCCATGTCTGAGTAGATCCACTTTAGGTTTAGGGTTTTCTCATAAGGGTTTTCTCTGAATGCTAGGTTGATTATCTGTTTAGGATTCACCATCTGAATTAGTTTTTCGCCTTAGGTTGTTCTCAAAGCTAATTCTAGGTTGACGAATCTGGAACTTAGATCTTAGGATAATTGATTAGGCACGACAGTGCGATTAATTACTTGGTAGAACCTAGGTGAGCAAATTGATTATTCGCAAAGAGATTTGGTTTAATTGATTTGTGAACACATCAAACCTGATATTAAAGCTGATTTAGACTTTAGGATTCGCAAAGAGATTTGGAATTCCTAGGATTTAGATTTGGATAATTCTCGCAACGACATTTGGTTAATTATACCTTAGTGATTTGAGTTCAAGAACTGCGCTAAATCTGAATCCTGCTAGTTAGTTTATCTGCATTCATTGATTTCCTGAGAAATACCCGGGGCCTATATTTCTCCAATTGAATTACAACCCTTTTAATTTCTGCACTATTTTCAATTACATCTGTTTGGCTTAGCTTAATTCTCAACTATACAATCTATTGTGCATCTCTTTGAGTCTTTGTGGTTCGACCCCTAGCTATATTACAACTACTGCTTTAGTACTGTTAGGGTATTAATTTGAGCATATCAAATTTGGCGCCGTTGCCAGGGACTCAATTCGCCTTTAGATTTTAGATGTCGAGTTTCGACTAAGTCCGTCAGTATCGATCGATACTCACTAGTATCGTTCGATACTCCGGCGATTTCTTTGTTGGTATCGATCGACACCACTTGGTATCGATCGATACTCACACGTATTTTTTTTGGTTACTTACGTGCCTTGTCGAGTGTTTTGTTTGCAGGTGTATGCCTGTTCGTGAAACCAGAAGCAACAAGAGCACTCAGCTAGTTGAACTGTCATTGGAACAACTAGCGCTTGTGGAACGCACAAACAGAAAGACCAAGCAAACATCAGGGATGAATAACCCAGTGGTTTTAAGAGCTGATGAAGCTAGAGTTCTGAGAGACCAAGAGGGTCATGTGTGCAACGATAGAGGGCAGTGACTTGATGAAGCTGGAAACGTCGTTGTCTCTGCTGCTGTTATTGAGATTGTCGCGCCAGCTGGGCGCGCCAACGTTGGGAATGCTGGAGGTGATCGCGGTAGAACACTTGCTGGGCACAACAGTCCTGATCAGTTCTATGCCAATCGATCTGCAATTCGCATCCCAACTTTTCAGAGGAACGACTTCGAGTTGAAGCCTGCGTACTATGCTCTTGTAAGTCAGAGCCCATTCCATGGTCTACCTCATGAGCATCCCATGGATCATATCGAGAGGTTCGAGGACTTTGTCACTGGGATGAAGTACAATGGAGTACCCAACGAGTTCCTCTTCTGCAAACTTTTCCCATACTCTCTTGGTGGGGATGCTGCTTATTGGCTGAAACAGTTAGCTCCTGATTCTCTAACTACATGGGATGAGACGAAGAAAGAATTCATGTTCAACTTCTACGATGATGCGAGATCTGAAGAGCTCAGGAACAAAATTTCCCAGTTTTCTCAAGGTCCAACAGAGGGACTCAAGGCTGCTTGGATTCGTTTCAAGTCATATCAGAGGGATTGTCCGCACCATGGGTTCAATCAGGTTCAGCTGCTGGGTACTTTCTACAGAGCAATCGATTGGAGGTACCAAATGGCTTTGGATACTGCGAGTAATGGGAACTTCAACACCATATATCCAAATGATGCGGTTGTGCTGATTGAGAACTTGGCGTCTAGTAATAGCACCAAGAATGCTGATTTCGAGAGGAAGAAGCAGTCTGCAGGAATTAATGGATCTCAGATTGCTGAAGTTCAAGCCAAGCTGGATTTCCTGATTGGGAAGAATCAGAAAGCAGTTCACTTTGCTGCTGAGGATGAAGTGGAGGATGTTAACTATGTTGGTGGTTCTGGATTTCAGGGTCAGCAATTTGGGTACAACAACAACCGAAACTTCAACAATAGCACTCGCAATTACGGGAACTCTTCGTACCAGCCCATCCCTCCAAAGTCTACGGATAATAAGATGGAATCCATGCTTGAGCAGATTCTTCAGGGACAGCAAAAAATGCAAGTGGATTTCAATGGGAAGATTGACCATCTGTACACTGATCTCAATGGGAAAATTGACTACCTGAATGGGAAGATTGAAGCTGTCAACCTTAGTCAGAGGAAGCTGGAAACTCAGGTCGCTCAAACCGCATCAGCTGTGCAGAGGCAGGAAGGTTTTCTTCCAGGGAGAACTGAAAATCCAAGAGCACACGTCAATGCTATCTCCTCAAGTGCAGAAAATTTCGATGGGGATCCTGAAATCGCACAAGCATCGATCGATACCACCCTGTATCGATCGATACCAGCCCAGACGCTTGCTCACCCGATCGATTACAGAAGTATCGATCGATACCCTGTCTGTATCGATCGATGCTCACCCGAAGAAAAGTCGAAGCAAAAAGCCAGTATCGATCGACACACATCAAGCATCGATCGACACCATCCTGAAAAGCCGATACATAAATTCAATATCGCCCAATTTTGGGAAGACCAGGAAACCGAGTATCAGGCAGAGAGAGCTAAGGAACGAACTGAGAAACGTGCGCATAAGATTAAGGAGTCAAATCCTACTCCTAAACATCTCAGAGTTCCCATCTCTCCAAAGCAGATGCGTGGCTTTGAGAAGATGGTAAGAAGGATTTCCCCTGATTCAACCTTTGAAGAAGCTCTAGAGTGCCGTCCTCTGGTAAGTCACTTCAAAGATTGCAGAGAAACTGAGGAAGAGATCAAGGCACTCTTCATTAAGGCTAGAGGTACACCTCCGCTGCGGTTATTGACACAAAGGGAAGACCCAAGGAAATTTGCGGTACCATGCTCTATCTCTGGAGTCGAGTTTAAAGAGTCTCTCGTTGACTTAGGGGCTAGTGTCAATGTCATCTCAAGGACAATTGCAGAGCAGTTGGGGGCTGATATTCGATCACCAGAGGTATCTATCACATTCGCGAACGACTCCACCTCGCTTCCACACGGTACTATCCATGGTTTGCTGGTCAAAGTAGGAGACTGTCTGGTTCCTACTAATTTTCAGGTTGTGGAGATGAGTGCAATATCTAGTATGCCTATACTCCTGGGATGACCGTTTATGGCTACTGCTGGTGCGATCATAGACACGCCTAATAAGAGAATATCTTTCTTTTACATTGACGGAAGGGTATATTATGATGTAATTCCCCCTAGGAGTGTTCCCACACGTGTCTTTAGCATCAAGGTTATCACAGGAAAGTGGCTAGCAATTGATCTTTTGGAAGAACCTCCTGACGTACCAACTATCACAGACGTTTCAGCTGAACTGCCCAGCATCCCCAAGGAAGTTATCAAGAAGGCTAAGGCAAAGCAGAAGGTGAAGAGCAAAAGAGTCGAAGATCCCCATATCACTTTGATACCTCAGAAGAGTGATGAGAATTCGATTGAGTATAAGGTTAAGTGCAAAGGAGCTTTGAAGCCATTCTCTAAGGCTAGAATTCTTCTTACTTCTGAGCTGAAAGAGAAAGGGCAGGAGTTTGTGCAAGGCATGTTGAGCAAAACTCTGAAGCTAGCAATGTCAAGTTGTGGAGCCTGTTTTGGTGCAAGCTCTCACTCTTATCCTGCATGAAGGGCGTTACAGTCAAGCTATTGACGTTAAACGAGCGCTTGGTGGGAGGCAACCCACTGGTGAGTCTTTTATTTCTTTTATTTTTCGTTTTTTGTGTCTTGAGTGAATCAGATTGGAGCAAACGAGGAGAAGCTGAACTGGCCTTGACGAAATCGCCAGGGTATCGATCGATACCCTGTTGGTATCGGTCAATACCCTACGGGCAATGATGAAATTCGGTGTCGACTTAAGCCTGTATCGATCGATACATGCTGTGTGTCGGTCGATACTCTATGTTCCAGCAAGGTAACTTCTTGTTTTTCCCAATTTTATTCTGTTCTTTTGTTTTCTTTCACTGACTCTAGGCTAGATAACACTGGGGACAGTGTTGTTCAAGTCTGGGGGAGGTGTCTGCTNTGGGATAATGTGTGTAGTCTGGGAAAGCTGCGAATGTCTACAGAGAAGTACATTGTGGTTAAATCAAAAGCTGATTAGGTGACACTTGGGTACTTGGAAAGAGGGTCTTTTCGATGGTTCATGAACAGGTGAGTCTCTACGTTTTCAAACCCCTTTCTCTGTTTAGTCTTCTATTTGCTTGAGGGCAAGCAAAGGCTAAGTCTGGGGGAGTTGATATATCATGGTTTTTACCCTATTTAAGCCATGATATAAGTCTTTTTTATAGAGTCTTTCTAGTGTTTTGAGTCTTTTATAGTCTTTTACAGGTCTTAGCACGTTTGGAGCGTAATTGGAAGTATTGGAGCTTTCTGGAGCAGTTTGGTGCAAAGGCTGAAGTCGTGTTGCTGAGTACCTGATTTCACGACAAACATCGATCGATACCCCCTGGTATCGATCGATACTCATCGCAGCAAGACACGACCCGCGAGTTTTCCAAGACTTGAAGAATTGCAAAAGTGCCCAGAAGTCTTTAATAATTACAAGAAGACCCCAATTCGTGTTTTAGGTTATAAATAGGATTTCACAGCCACCTGTTTAGGCTATGCTTTATTTTGCTTTGGTTTAAGAGATAATTTGGTGAGAGAGACAAGTCTGATTTCCCTTCGTCTGAGATCAGATCTCAAAGCCTATTGTTACTCTTTCTTATATTCTATTGAGTATTTATTCAAACATGTCTATTGATTCAATCTCCATGTCTGAGTAGATCCACTTTAGGTTTAGAGTTACTCATAAGGGTTTTCTCTGAATGCTAGGTTGATTATCTGTTTAGGATTCACCATCTGAATTAGTTCTTCGCCTTAGGTTGTTCTCAAAGCTAATTCTAGGTTGACGAATCTGGAACTTAGATCTTAAGATAATTGATTAGGCACGACAGTGCGATTAATTACCTGATAGAACCTAGGTGAGCAAATTGATTATTCGCAAAGAGATTTGGTTTGATTGATTTGTAAACACATCAAACCTGATATTAAAGCTGATATTCGCAAAGAGATTTGAAATTCCTAGGATTTAGATTTAGATAATTCTCGCAACGACAGTTGGTTAATTATACCTTAGTGATTTGAGTTCAAGAACTGCGCTAAATCTGAATCCTGCTAGTTAGTTTATCTGTATTCATTGATTTCCTGAGAAATACCCTGGGCCTATATTTCTTCAATTGAATTACAACCCTTTTAATTTCTGCACTATTTTCAATTACATCTGTTTGGCTTAGCTTAATTCTCAACTATACAATCTATTGTGCATCTCTGTGAGTCTTTGTGGTTCGACCCCTAGCTATATTACAACTACTGCTTTAGTACTGTTAGGGTATTAATTTGAGCATATCAATCCTCCGAGGAGACAAGCGCGTAACCGCATCATTGCTGATTTTGATGCACCATATCAACACTTTCAAAACTAAGCGGGCATACAACTCCTTATACGAACGGGAATAAATTTGAGACCAAACCTCAAATCATTGCTTTGGTAAAGCAACATCAATTTCATGGAGTTGCAACTGAGCATCCGATGGAGCACATCTAGTTGTTCGAAGAGATATGCGGAACGACGAGAACGAACCAAGTTCCCGCCGACTATTTGAAGTGTAAGCTTTTTCGTTTTTCTTTGGCCGATAAAGCTCACTGTTGGTTGAAATCTTTGCCCGCATGATCTATTAATAATTGGGAAGAGTGCAAAGCCGCCTTCCTAAATCATTTCACCAAGTCGAGATCCAACTCATTGAGAAACAAAATCCAAAGTTTTTATCAACAATTGGTGCAAAGCCGCCTTCCTCATCACGGTTTCTCCGGTCCGAATTTGCTCAACAACACTTTCTACCGAGGATTACTACCGAAATATCAACTTTCTCTCGACACGGCCAGCAATGGAGACTTCTCCATGAAGACCATCAACCAAGGAAGAGCCCTCATCGAAAGTCTTGCTACATCGGATAGCAACGTTTCTCCCGATTATGATAGATCGACTAGATCGAATATGTCGGAATCCAAGGAGATATCCAAGCTAAAAAACATGATGAACCGACTTCTCAACAACCAAAACCGCCAAATACATGCTTGTGAAGCTACTGTTGGAGTCAATGGTGACACTTACTACGAACCCGACAACAACGGTTCGTATTCTCAAGAAGAAGGAGTTAACTGTGTGGGAGCACAAGGTCAATACCAAAGCCGTTTCACCAACGGATTCAAAAATAACTTCCGCAACACCAACTTTAACAACCTCTCGTATCAAAACCCGAACGTGGAGAACCCTCAAGATCAGCTTCATCCACAACAATCGAAGCCAAACCAAAACCGGTTCCAAAACGGAAACTATGGAGGAAATGGAAACTTCCAACTGAGACCGCACTTCAACGCTCAAGCCACTCCTTACAACAACTCAAACACGCAGCAAAAAGGTACCTCTAACTCTCAACTTGCTGCCCAAATAGCCAAGCTCGAACAATCGATTCAACTCCTCGCTCAAAGCAACGAGAAGACGACGAAAGATTTTAACGTCAAGGTCGATTGTATTTACAACGACTTGAATGGGAAACCTGAATCTCTTTCAACCCATGTCAAGAAGTTGGATATGCAAGTCTCTCAAACCGCGAACTCCACTAAGAGACCGAGCGGAATTTTACCCGGAAGAGTGGAAGACAACCCGAAGAGATTTTGCAACGTGATTTCCACCATACCCGAGAAGGACGTCGATGGTAACATGATAGTAGGATTTTACCTATATCAATTACTCATAATGCCTATTGAGCATAAGAGGATCGAATCCAAAGTTAGAGTTTCAAACACAAGGAATGCATACAACTTTGTAAGTTAAGCTAACAAGAGGGGTTTTTGGTTTCTAAACAACCTAAATGATTCAAATTCAAACAAGAACAAGTAAACAAAGACTAAAAACGTGATTAACAATAAGATAAAGGCAAGCTCTTGGATGAGGTTATTGATTTTGGATCCTTCCATGATCCATTTAGATGTCATTTCACACAAACAAGCTATTCCCTTAGCCTAGAACACTTAAGCAAGATTAAGCCACTCTCATGGTCTTAATCACTTTGTTAATCATACAAATCAAGAACAAACCATCGTTTGTGATAGGATGATTAACAAGCAATAAACATAGGTTCCTATGGCCCTAATGCTCCTTAGACAACTACTCTCATAGGTTAAGAAAGCAAAATCCCTTATTTGGTTCTTTGGGGAATTTCATCGAACACTTTGTGTGCATGAAATTCCCTAAGATCTAGATTAACTATATCTAGCCTAATCTAGCATTGTGAACACCAAATAAGAGAGGGAATATGTAAACTAAGTCCTAGACATCAAGATCTACCACGAAATTCACCTAATCTACCTCATCCATGAGCCTTAAGAAGAACTACTCACTAATCATGAAGAACACACCAAATCTTGTGAAAGAGGTGATGTTAATCATGATTAGGGAATAGGAATGTGGAAGATTAGATAGAGATGAAAAGATATAACCTTAAACTTGCATAAATCAAAAGAATCCAAGAACCCTAAAAAGACAAGGTCTTGTTCTAGAGAGAAAAGAGAGAGAAAAAGGGGAAAAGGGATAAAAAGTGAGATAGATCTAAAAATCATATCACTAAAATATAAAAAGGTGTTTGCTGAGTTGGGTCGGACCCGGGTAAACCCGGGACAAACCGGGTATTGACCCGGCCGAAACTTGGATACGTCTTCAGTTAATCGGTCATAACTTCTGAACCTGACATCCGAATGACTTGAATCCAACTCCTGTAGACATTTAACTCGTCCCTCTACAACTCTTATGAAGACCGTTTGAGTTGATTCATATCGGAAGGCCTTCGTTTTTCCGGTTCTTTGGACGGTGTCATCTTCTCTCGGCCAGACGTACATACCTTCAGTAAATCCGTCTTAGCTCCCTATCCATACGTCCAAATAACTCGATTCAAACTCTTATGTAAAGCTGATTCACTCCTCTACCACTTTGGTGAAGACCACCGAGGCTAATTCGGAGTGGAGACCCTTCAATACCGACGTCACTTCTCGGTACCACACGTCGGTGCTAAGGAATTTTCCCTCTGTTTATACACCGAGCAGTTGCACCGACCAGTGACCTCGGTATTGAAGAAACCGTCTCGGCCATGCGGACCTATCTCTGGTAAATCAGACATATCTCTCAAACCACACGTCCGAATGAATTGATTCCAACTCCTATGGTTAGAGAACTCATCGGGCTACAAATCTTATGAAGACTCCAAGAGCTGGATCAAATCGGATCGCCTTCGTCTGATCGGTTCTTTGAGACGTTCTAGATGGTTCCTCTCTAGTCTTTAAGCACCAAATCTCCAAACGTCACCAAGTGTCTCCAAACACCTAGAAAACTCCTAAAAGACATGCAAAAGACTCACTAGGACCTTACGCAGCTCCTAATACTATAAATGGGACAAAACAAGTATGAAATGCCATGAAGATCCAAGTAAATGATCTAAAACCTATATGATATGCATGCTTAAACTATGCAAATTATGGACACATCATAACACGAAACCTAGAGAAGTTCCAAAATTCGTCCCACTCAATGGACAAGTCATTACTGAATCCAAGATGATCCAAAAACCACCATTCGAGGTACCAAAACTAATCCCGCTTCAAAGGCTTAGAAAAGCCGATGATCCGGGGCGTTTTTCCTTTTATTGTTGGATTTTAGGAATTTATTTTGCAGATTGTTTGTGTGATTCCGGAGCCAACATCAACATCATGTACTCTAAGACATTTGACGAGAAACTCGGTATAATGAATCTCACACCATCTACCGTGATCGTAATTATTGGGGACTTATCACAAAAGAGACCCGAAGGGGCGATCCATGATTTTTTAAATCCTCATTGGAAACAAGATCGTTCCCGCTGATTTTCAAGTTCTCGAAATGGAACGAGACAAGGATAGACCGTTGATTATTGGTCGACCCTTCTTAGCTACCGGTTGCGCCATCCTTGATCACGCCAACCGTCAAGCCGTCTTCTTGAATGTGGATTGAAGGAGGCTCTATCCTACTGTCCCGGATGAAATTCCAAACACGAGAGACGAGCAAAAGGTGAAAAACTCGATTTTCCCTAATGGAAAAGAGAGATGAGTCGATTAAGACGGAACCACCCAAGGTAAGTCCACCGTTCACTTTTAAACCATTTGAAAAAATCACGATTAAAATTCCACCAGATTTAAAAGACACCAAGGATGAAAGAGTGGATGGAATGATCGATAAGACAAGACAAGCTCTTCGAAACGCAAAAGTTCCGAAGAAACGTGGAAAGAAGAAGGTGACACCAAAGAAAGGCAAAACACGTCATAAACAAGACGATGCCAAAGGAACATTCGTTCCCGAGACATCTACTGCTCACGCCTAGTCTCACCAAAAAGTCGAACTAACGACTTTAACCAAAATCGCTCGATGGAAGGCAACCCATTCGGTACATTTTTCTTTTGATATTTCTTTATTTTTCTATTGAAGTTTTTCTTTTTAGGATTTCAGGCTTTATACAAAAACAAAAAAAAAAACCAAAAACATTCAAAAAAAAAAAAATCAGAAACGCACAAAAAATGAAGATGACTTTCGAAACATATCGTGAAACGACGGAGGAACGAAGAAGAAAACGACCCGAGAAGAAAGCGGCCTGGCCGTGGCCAGAAGAGCCATCGACCGCGCCGGCGTTAGTCGGACCCGCGGCGAGAAGACCTTTGGCTGCGGTCGCGCAAGGTGGACCCGTGGCCAGCCTGGTTTCGTCCCGTCAATTCCGAACCGTTCCCGATACTAAACCGCGCAATCCCGAACATGTTCCCGACGTGAAATTGAACCAAACCCGGTTTAATTCCGTGTCCCGATAAGGTAAGTCACAAAAACTTTTGAAAAACATAAAACTTCTTTTTACATAAAAACAATATTTCAAAGAACAAAAAGAGAATTTCAAGATTCAAGCTCTATTTCTTCTTCTCTTCCAAAAGACTTGGAGATTTTGAGCAAGAACAACATTTTTCAATTCAAAAGCTTTTTCAAAACTTCTTCGGTCCATTCTCACTCTTTTTTGGAGAAGATTTTAATTCTTCACTCATCCCGTCAATTCCCACAAGGTACAAGGCGCTCTAATGCGAGAGCGAATGACGATACACTTACTTTTACCATTCACAGATATTCTTATGCTCTAACGACCCCAAAACTTTGTGAAGCTTTGAAGCTTCAATATCTCGATGAGATTCACCCCGAGGAGGATCCCGATGAAGATCTATGGAGCATAATCGGACAAGGCGTCTACGACAACAGACGGTCCAAAGTCGTCCTACTCACGCATCCTGCTGTCCGCTATACACACAAGCTCTTAGCGCACACCATATACTCGAGAACGAACGTGGGGAGTATCCTCAAAGGCGAGCTTGTCACACTTCAATTACCTTTCACCGACGACCCGCGCTATGCTTGTATCGTCGCGAAGAGCTTGAGGACGCTACTACCGCCTTCGGAGGAATCATCACGCCAATTCTACAAGCCGTGCACTTCGATTTCTCGAACGAGGTTCCACTTCAAGGAAGCTGGTTTGACTTGATGAAAATCTCTCGCGCTTCACTCGACAACGATAGATTTGGTTAAAAATATTGCACTAATGTCGGTGAGTCCTACTTTGTTTTCTTACCTTCTTACTCTCTCCCTAGACTCCGAGAAGAAGCATCACCTAGATGGATACCGGAGGCAATGGACTACGTACCTACAGTCCCACGCCTACCGTACACGATTGGACAGTTCCTAGCGGCCAAGGCCAACCGAGACGCCGAGACAGAGCGCGCTCGACTACTTCAACAATCACAGGCCCGTGCACCACACGCGAGTTCGTCTCACGAACACGGACCAGAATATGCAGCCATGGAGAAGAAGATAGCACGACAAGAGAGACGATACATGCGCATGATGCGCTTCCTCGAAGAGCACCACCAGTTCGATGGCAACACGGCCGACTCCGAGACAGATGGCTCAGGCGACGTCTAGCCATGCACTTTACCACTACGGTTTTATCGATCTCTCTCAACTTATCTTATATTTTAATAATTTTACCATCTTTTCACCAACTTTTTCACACTGAGGACAGTGTGATTTAAGTCTGGGGGAGGATGTTTATCCGTTACTTATCTATTTTTATTTTCTTTGGATCTTTTTAATTCTCGCTGAATTTTTAAGACCTCGTGTAATATTTTGTTTATTAAGTATTTTTCAGGAACATAAGTACAAAATCTATGATGATATAGACCAGTGTGCTTCTACGCTATTTCCTCGTGCTAGCTCTTTTGTGGTTTAGTACTAGACTAGGCGGTAGCTAGAGTGTTTTCAATGCGACATCCCCAGAGGATTTCGAGGCATAGAAATTCTTTTTGACAGGATATACTAGCTCATTTTATTTGGACTTAATCTATATTTAATTTTCTTATCAATTGTTTTAGGCGAGACAACGAGTCATACATCTAGGACATCTTTTTCATTTTTACCGCTCTTTGTTGTCCTAGATGGCCAGTTCATCTTTAGCCGGTATCCCACCCAAAACTTAACCTTTGTTCAAATCTCATGCAACTCTCTTGTTGTCTTATGTGCATATATGTGCAAAAACGCCGGAGAGGGAGGAACGACACAGTTTTTCAGCCACTTGAGAAGACGAAAGACTAGACGGATTTGGTTGTGGAGGTATCGAAAAATCAAGCTAAAAAGTTGCCTTGGAAATCTTTTGTAACTGATAATTTTCGTACTCTCTAAGGCTCCTGTTTAAAGGCGTTCCCCTTTCGAAAAAAAAGAAGAGAAAACCGAAAGGAAAGGAAATAAAAGCCTAAGAGTCTTAGAGTAGTCTATATTTTTACCAAGGCAACTATGTTTCAATATGTGAGGAGTAAGAAGCCCGTTCGAATAATTACCCGGAGAAGAATCTAAGTCCGGGGGAACGACAGAAAAGTTCTGTCAAAGGGAAAAAAGTCCCAACGAAGGAGGAGTTTTGTAGCAACACTTATGCGAGCAAGGAGTGACTGAAAACTGTGGGTACCAACAGCTTCATCCTCTCTTGCTGTTTGGCATAATATCTAGCATCCTCCGAAGAAAATACGGTAACCCGAAACACTTTTAGCCTCACCTCTAAATTGCCAGTAAATGCCTATCATCGATTGTCTTGTCTAATATTTTTGGTAAGAATCACGCAATCTTTAATGAATGTTAGGAGCTAGTTGGTTGAAAGTTAGGATCTATGTGGTTAGACTTTCGCATAACGGATACCGTGGATTAGCGTTGTAATACTTTAGTGAGAAATTTCTAGACTAAATCCGATTGATGCATTACGTTGGTTATGGTTTAGAAGGACGGTCGCTGAGAATTTTGTTAGTTCCTATATTTTTGAAAACCTCTTCCAAGTTTAGATTTCTGTTTTGTTTGAGGACACACAAAGATCTAAGTCTGGGGGAGTTGATAACAACGGGTTTTGACCATTGTTATGGATCACTTTCATATTCTTTTGCAGGTGTTTTAACTCTATTTTCAAAGCTTTTCAAGTGATTTACATATTTTAGAGATTTGAAAGATGTTTTAGGTAACTCGGGATAAAATAGTGCATTTCGGAGCAAAATTACGTTTTTGGATAAACTTGGACCGTCAAGAAGTCTCACAGCTAATGGAGACATTTTCACCGTTTTATCATCCCCAAATTTGGACACAACAAAGTAGAGACAACCAGCTTTCCAATGAAATTGGATTAGAGGCAATCCAATGATTGGATCCTTATATACACCCGAAGCACTGAAGGCAGATGAAGCTGCCCCGAAGACGAAGCCGCCGCGCCTGGAGAAGCTGGGGCCGCGGCCAAGCACCTATTTGCCGTGGCCAGAGAAGACGGAACCACGGCCAGAAGCCATCTCGCCGCTGCCAGAGATGACGGAGCCGCGGTCGGCACCATGCGCGACCAAACCGACTTGTTTCTTCACCCGAGGCCAAAACCGTCTTTTCCCATCAAACCTGAAACGAGATTAGCTCTATAAATACTTATTTTATGCCTCTTAGATAGACACATTACATTATTCTCACGCTTGAAGGCAGAAGCGAAGCTCTTGTGACTTGTGCACTTGTTTTCTTTGGTTTGGAGCAAAGGATTCTCGATTCGTGTTCTTCGATAGAGAAGCTTTCTTCATCCCTTTTCACTTACTGTTTTTATTTGATTGATTGAATATGATTACCTCAGCTATGGCTGAGTAATCTCCTTGTTGGGCATAGGGATTTGAAGGGGAGCTTATGGTTCGATTTCTTATTAGGTTTTTAATCTAGAATACCGATTGATTAGGGTTTTTTGTTCTATCCCTGTTGTTAATGCGTTGGTTGACTAACCGTCTTAGCAATCAATATTAGGTGTTTTAGAGCCACGGAAGTGTTGTATCTAATCGCTTAACCTAGGGTAGACGAACAAATCCTTCGTAAGATTTCGGAAGTATAATTACGGAGGAATTGTGGGCGTAAACGACCTTTGAGAGTATCATTCACTTCTTGCGTGAGCGGAGTCGGAAGCTACCGTCCAAGTAAAGAAGTGAGTAGGTGTGTAAGATTACGGAAGTCGACTACATGCAGCGTACGTGTTCCAAGTTCAAGAACCCAAAGGCGACAAAAAGTCGCTTTAGAAATCCTAGAAATCTCCTCGTAAAAATCGGCCATAAACCATAGAGAATTCTCGATTGCCCAACGCCTCATTTAATTGATTCACAACCTCGCTAAATGATATTCATATATTTTACATGTTCTAACATACATTTTACTGAGAGTTTTGTGCCATTTGCATGCATAATCACGATTTTGTCTTGCATTTAGGCCTCATTTAGAGTTTAGGACATTTGCATTAGGTCCTAGTGAGTTCTTGCATATTTTGGAGTCTATTTTAGGTGTTTTGGAGAACATTTGGGGTCATGGAGTTGAAACCGTCCAGACATGGACAAGGAGAGGGAAGAGTTCACCCGAAGCGTCTCACAGATGTGGCTGGACGATAACCTTCCAGCCTGATTCAGCTTCAATGGTCTTCATAGAAGTTTTAGAAGAGTGAGTTAGATGTTCATAGAAGCTGGAATCATGTCATTCCAATATGCGTTTCAGGAGATACGGGTGATTTATTGAAGAGATGTCACTGTCATAAAATGCAGAGGCAGTCCGAAGTAGCTGAAAGATCATGTCGGATGTAAGCCTTCCCATACCCAATTTAATGTGAGCTTTTGATGAAAGTCATGAGAAATTGAGTTAGATTTCTAACGCGAGAAGATTCAGCACATTCCGAGTAATATTCCAGGAGTTATTTTCGATTTAGTGGACACATATCAACTCTGCCCAATCCAAGATCCGACCCGATTTGCCTCGGGTCGACCCGGTTCGAACACTTTGTGTATTTATACAAATTTTAGACATTTCTAAACCTAAGTTTTCTTCTTTCTAGAGTTGGGTTTTATCCCAAACTCTTCTTATGATGATTTTGGATGGATCTTCATCATTCATGCTACTCTAGTGAATGATTCTTCAACCTTATCTTTTATTTAATGCATCTTCTTTATCTTTATGTCTTTTTCCCTTTTGTTCTTCATGTTCTTTAGTCTTTAGAACCTTTTGTTGGATTTTTGGATTATGCTTGATTATTGATGGTTTGATGGTTGATTTGTGTTGCTTATGTTCTTAATCCTTGCTTTATTTTCTTCCTAAGTGATCCTAGTGCTAGATTGAGCTTGAAAGAGTCAATTTAGATCAAAGGGAAAATCATGCACACCAAGTGTTCGATGAAATTTCCCTAGAAGCTTAGTAAGAGATAAACATTCTTAACCTATGAGAGTAGTTGCTTAAGGTGTTTATTGGTTGCTTTGAATATTGATCTTAATGCTTGCTAATCATTTTATCACAAATGAGAGTTTGATATTGATTTAGTGATTAGCAAAGTGATTAGTACCTAGAGAGAGGATTAGTCATAATTAGTGATCTTAACCTAAGGAATAGCATAGATTGTGTGTATTAGCATCATTTGTTAATCGTCTTGATGGTTAGATGATGATGATTTATGTTGCATCTTGTTAGATCCTTCACTTAGGTTGATCTTAAAGCTAGTTTTGGATTGAAAGATCAAAACTAGAGCTTAAGCATTTCACGCCCGATAGGTGTTTGATGAAATGCTTGAACCAAACCTTTTGTGAGCTTTTCATGCCTAGCCAATGAGAGTTGATGTCTGGGGTGTTTAGTGAACTAAGTGGAATTGGAGATTAAAGCTTGTTAATCATCTTATCACAAACGAGAGTTTGATCTTGATTTGGTGATTAACAAAGTGATAAGTGCCACGAGAGTGGATTAGTCATAATTATGAATTCCATATTCTAGGATAGTGTTTAATTCAATCTTTATCATCATTGTTTGTTCATTAATCATCTTCTTGATAGTTAATTCATTTTCCAACACTTCCATCTTTGTTTTCTTTCTTGCATTTCATTTTCTTGATTCAAAAATATATAACCCAAAAACATGTGCTCTAGCTTAGGAAGTTTCATGTATTCTTGGTGCATTGATCTTAACCTCTTTGGTTCGATACCTCTTATACTACCTAGTATTTAGAGTAATTGATATGAGCTTAACACAAATTCTATCTATCAATTTGGCGCCGTTGCCGGGGAGGTTTAGCATTGATCATTAAGATTTTGATTCTTCTTGAGACTAGAGCTTTTTATTTTCTTTTGTTGCTAATCTTTTCACTTTTCTTGCTATTTTCATGAAGGGAGTGACAATGAGGTAGCAACCGTCAAGCTAGTGACGTTAAACGCGCCCTTGGGGACCTCCCCAAGGCTATCCATTGTCGAGTTTGAGACACAAAACAAGCAATCAATAAGGGTCTCTTGGGTTCAAGGTTGTGGTATGTGATGAAAAGAGGGCTTGAGCCACAACGTATCACACTCCTCTCCTCCTTGATTCAATTCCAAGGTATGATTCTCACTCCACTTCATTGTATATACATTCTTGCATTATGTTTGCTCTCTCTTTGACTTTTGTTGCACTGAAACGGTGCAATTCAAGTTTGGGGGAGGGGTTTGTGTCATTTGACCTTGTGTTTTGTTTTCTTAATTTTCTCTTTGCATACTTGAGTCTCATGCATATCATGCATCCACAAAAATTTGAAAATTTTGAACATAAAAAGAAGCATCTAGTTGCATCTCATGTTAAGATTGAGTCTATAGTTGCATATATGTTGCATTTGCATTTGCATTGAGAGGAATGATGTGATTTCCATGTGTAATATCATTCTAAGAGCTTCGCTCATTGCCATCGTTGTTATTTATTTGATGCTTTTGATTGAGTTTGAAATCAAGGATGAACCATATTTTGATCTCATGTTTCATTACTCATGTCTTGGCTAAAGCAAGTTTTGATTTGATTCCAATCTTACCTAAGTGAGAACCTTAATTTTGACACTTAATTATTGTGTTTGTGCATTGCATAGTGAATTCATGGATACCACATAAATATTTGGGCTATCGTATTCACTTTACTACCCTCTTGTTAGCCCAATTAGCTGATTCCCATCATGGGGACGGTTTACCACACCTCTAACCTACCCTCCTTTCAAGCCAAATCTTTAGTGAGCGTATGTAAGGCCTAATTTTCCAGTAAGCTTGGTAAAAAGTGTTGAGTTTTGAGCGACAAGGATAGGTTTGCATGTAGATCTAGCTCGACATCGCGGGCTAGACTAGGCTAGGATAGCTAGGAAGGGAAGTTTTGGGGTTTGGAATGAACAAAAGTGTTTGATCGATGGGATCATTGTGGGAATGGAAATTGAGGTCAAAAGAAGAAAAAGGTGAAGATGGGGAAATTGTCAAAGAATACATGGTTGGTGTTAAAGTTTGAATTGGCTCTTAACATCAAAGTTGATCTCCAAATGTTCAAAGAAAAGGAAAAGAAGCCAAAAATATGGATAAAGCATCAAAGTGATGAGGATGTAGACAAAGCAAAAGAAATCAACAAGAAGAGCTAAAAGAAGTGAGGTGAAAGCACCATACCATGAATCAAAGTAGAAGAAGAAAATCCCCCAAGTGAAAGAAGACGATGAAAACGTGTGGAAGAAGAAGGTAAAAAGCCTTATGGAATAAGGGTAGCCTAGGTTGGGGTTTTATGGGTAGAATTGCTAGGGGTTGAGACATTTCTTTTTGGCAATGGGTATATGTAAATCTATCCTTGTATGCATATATTTCTCTTTACTCTTAGCATTTTGCTAAAGCTTACCCATTCATTGAGAGATCCATTGCATCGGAATAAGTTCATACGTTTGAGATCATCTTAACCTTAAGACCTTCACCCTAGCCAAATGAATTCACTTGTCTTGCATAAACATGATTCACTTGAACGATTTAATGAATGTCAAAAGATTGGATGAATTGATTTGTTGTGTAGGTCAAGGCTTGAGTTTGATTCGTGTAGGGAAGGATATGGCTAGCTCATTTTGAGTAGACTTGTTTGATCGCATCTTGGAGCTAGTAACTTGGCAATTGAATTTGAACTTTTTCGATGATGTTGTGAATTTGAGCTCTCATTTCAACCTCTCTCCCTTTCTTGTTTCCTAATTTTTTGCTTGAGGACAAGAAAGGAAGTAAGTTTGGGGGAGTTGATATTCATATATTTTACATGTTCTAGCATACATTTTACTTAGAGTTTTGTGCCATTTGCATGCATAATCACGGTTTTGTCTTGCATTTAGGTCTCATTTAGAGTTTAGGATATTTGCATTAGGTGCTAGTGAGTTCTTGCATATTTTGGAGTGTATTTTAGGTGTTTTGGAGAACATTTCGGGACATGGAGTTGAAACCGTCCGGACATGGACAAGGAGAGGGAAGAGTTCACCCAAAGCGTCTCAAAGATGTGGCTGGACGATAACCTTACGGCCTGATTCAGCTTCAATGGTCTTGTTAGAAGTTGTAGGAGAGTTAGTTAGCTGTTCCGAGCAGCTGGAATCATATCATTCCAATAGGCAGTTCAGGAGATACGGGTGATTTATTGAAGACATGTCACTGTCGGAAAATGCAGAGGCAGTCCGAAGCAGCTGAAAGATCATGTCGGATGGAAGCCTTCCCATGCCCATTTTATTCTGATATTTTGATGAAAGTCATGTGAAATTGAGTTAGCTTTCTAACACGAGAAGATTCAGCGCATTCCGAGTAATATTCCATGATTTATCGCCGATGTAGTGGACACATATCAACTCTGCCCAATCCAAGATCCGACCCGATTTGCCTCGGGTCGACCCAGTTCGAACACTTTGTGTATTTATGCAAATTTTAGACATTTCTAAACCTAAGTTTTCTTCTTTCTAGAGTTGGGTGTTATCCCAAACTCTTCTTATGATGATTTTGGATGGATCTTCATCATTCATACCACTCTAGTGAATGATTCTTCAACCTTATCTTTTATTTAATGCATCTTCTTTTTCTTTATGTCTTTTTCCCTTTTGTTCTTCATGTTCTTTAGTCTTTAGAACCTTTTGTTGGATTTTTGGATTATGCTTGATTATTGATGGTTGATTTGTGTTGCTTATGTTCTTAATCCTTGCTTTCCTTTCTTTCTAAGTGATACTAGTGCTAGATTGGGCTTGAAAGAGTCAATTTAGATCAAAGGGAAAATCATGCACACCAAGTGTTCGATGAAATTTCCCTAGAAGCTTAGTAAGAGATAAACATTCTTAACCTATGAGAGTAGTTGCTTAAGGTGTTTATTGGTTGATTTGAATGTTGATCTTAATGCTTGCTAATCATTTTATCACAAATGAGAGTTTGATATTGATTTAGTGATTAGCAAAGTGATTAGTGCTTTGAGCGAGGATTAGTCATAATTAGTGATCTTAATATAAGGAATAGCATAGATTGTGTGTATTAGCATCATTTGTTAATTATCTTGATGGTTAGATGATGATGATTTAGGTTGCATCTTGTTAGATCCTTCACTTAGGTTGATCTTAAAGCTAGTTTTAGATTGAAAGATCAAAACTAGAGCTTAAGCATTTCACGCCCGATAGGTGTTCGATGAAATGCTTGAACCAAATCTTTTGTGAGCTTTTCATGCCTAGCCAATGAGAGTTGATGTCTACGGTGATTAGTGAACTAAGTTTAATTGGAGAATAAAGCTTGTTAATCATCTTATCACAAACGAGAGTTTGATCTTGATTTGGTGATTAACAAAGTGATTAGTACCACGAGAGTGGATTAGTCATAATTGTGAATTCCATGTTCTAGGATAGTGTTTAATTCAATCTTTATCATCATTGTTTGTTCATAATCATCTTCTTGATAGTTAATTCATTTTCCAACACTTCTATCTTTGTTTTCTTTCTTGCATTTTATTTTCTTGATTCAAAAATATAAAACCCGAAAACATGTGCTTTAGCTTAGGAAGTTTCATGTATTCTTGGTGCATTGATCTTAACCTCTTTGGTTCGATACCTCTTATACTACCTAGTATTTAGAGTAATTGATATGAGCTTAACACAAATTCTATCTATCAATTTGGCGCCGTTGCCGGGGAGGTTAAGCATTGATCATTAGGATTTTGATTCTTCTTGAGACAAGAGCTTTTTATTTTCTTTTGTTGCTAATCTTTTCACTTTTCTTGTGATTTTCATGAAGGGAGTGACAATGAGGAAGCAACCGTCAAGCTAGTGACGTTAAACGCGCCCTTGGGGACCTCCCAAAGGCTATCCATTGTCGAGCTTGAGACACAAAACAAGCAATCAATAAGGGTCTCTTGGGTCCAAGGTTGTGGTATGTGATTAAAAGAGGGCTTGAGCCACAACGTATCACACTCCTCTCCTCCTTGATTCAATTCCAAGGTATGATTTTCACTCCACTTCATTGTATATACATTCTTGCATTATGTTTGCTCTCTCTTTGACTTTTGTTGCACCGAGACGGTGCAATTAAAGTTTGGGGGAGGGGTTTGTGTCATTTGACCTTGTGGTTTGTTTTCTTATTTTTCTCTTTGCATATTTGAGTCTCATGAATATCATGCATCCACAAAAATTTGAAAATTTTGAACATAAAAAGAAGCATCTAGTTGCATCTCATGTTAAGATTGAGTATATAGTTGCATATAGGTTGCATTTGCATTTGCATTTGCATTGAGAGGAATGATGTGATTTCCATGTGTAATATCATTCTAAGAGCTTCGCTCATTGCCATCGTTGTTATTTGTTTGATGCTTTTGATTGATTTTGCAATCAAGGATGAACCATATTTTGATCTCATGTTTCATTACTCATGTCTTGGCTAAATCAAGTTTTGATTTGATTCCAATCCTACCTAAGTGAGAACCTTAATTTTGACACTTAATTATCGTGTTTGTGCATTGCATAGTGAATTCATGGATACCACATACATATTTGGGTTATCTTATTCACTTTACCACCCTCTTGTTAGCCCAAATAGCTGATTCCCATCATTGGAACGGTTTACCACACCTCTAACCTACCCTCCTTTCAAGCCAAATCTTTAGTGAGCGTATGTAAGGCCTAATTTTTTAGTAAGCTTGGCAAAAAGTGTTGAGTTTTGAGCGACAAGGATATGTTTGCATGTAGATCTAGCTCGACATCGCGGGCTAGACTAGGCTAGGCTAGCTAGGAAGGGAAGTTTTGGGGTTTGGAATGAACAAAAGTGTTTTATCGATGGAATCATTGTGGGAATGGAAATTGAGGTTAAAAGAAGAAAAATGTGAAGAAGGGGAAATTGTCAAAGAATACATGGTTGGTGTTAAAGTTTAAATTGGCTCTTAACATCAAGGTTGATCTCCAAATTTTCAAAGAAAAGGAAAAGCAGCCAAAAATATGGCTAAAGCATAAAGTGATGAGGATGTAGACAAAGCAAAAGAAATCAACAAGAAGAGCTAAAAGAAGTGAGGTGAAAGCACCATACCATGAATCAAAGAAGAAGAAGAAAATCCCCCAAGTGAAAGAAGACGATGAAAACGTGTGGAAGAAGAAGGTAAAAAGCCTTATGAAATAAGGGTAGCCTAGGTTGGGGTTTTATGGGTAGAATTGTTAGGGGTTGAGACATTTCTTTTAGGCAATGGGTAGATGTAAATCTATCCTTGTATGCATATATTGCTCTTTACTCTTAGCATTTTGCTAAAGCTTACCCATTCATTGAGAGATCCATTGCATCGGAATAAGCCCATACGTTTGAGATCATCTTATTCTCAAGACCTTCACCCTAGCCAAATGAATTCACTTGTCTTGTATAAACATGATTCACTTGAACGATTTAATGAATGTCAAAGTATTGGATGAAATGATTGCTTGTGTAGGTCGAGGCTTGAGTTTGATTCGTGTATGGAAGGATATGGCTAGCTCATTTTGAGTAGACTTGTTTGATCGCATCTTGGAGCTAGTAACTTGGCAATTGAATTTGAAAATTTTCGATGATGTTGTGAATTTGAGCTCTCATTTCAACCTCTCTCCCTTTCTTGTTTCTTAATTTGTTGCTTGAGGACAAGCAAGGAAGTAAGTTTGGAAGAGTTGATATTCATATATTTTACATGTTCTAGCATACATTTTACTTAGAGTTTTGTGCCATTTGCATGCATAATCACGGTTTTGTCTTGCATTTAGGTCTCATTTAGAGTTTAGGACATTTGCATTAGGTGCTAGTGAGTTCTTGCATATTTTGGAGTCTATTTTAGGTGTTTTGGACAACATTTGGGGACATGGATTTGAAAGAATGAGTTTTAGGGCCTATTTTTTTCGATTAAAACCCTAAGGCGAGAACCCTAAATTTTGGCCCAAAGAAACCTAACCCTAGCTTCCCGAAGAAGAAAACCCTAGTTTGCAAAGGAAGCAATGTTTCTGGTTCTTAATCTCCAACTGAAATCATTTTGGGCGTGTATAATGCATGCTAAGTTGGGCTTGAGGATAATTGGGCCAAACATCAAGCGAGAGAAAGAGTTGGACCGAAAGGAACATTAGACGAAGCGTCGGGCCTGTTTCAGGTTGAAGAAAACCCATAAGTGAAAGAAAATAGTGTATCCCATTTCAAAGAGTAATCTAGAGTTTAATTAATGTCATTTTCGTGGCCCATTAGTGTGGAGAAGAGAAGCCCAATAGTATCATTAAGGGTAAAACGGACCTTTCATCGGAAAACCCTAAACGTAGAAAGCTTACTCCATTGCTCTATATATAGAGGGAGGTCGTGGCAGAGAGGAGGCAGAGATATCAGAGCGGTGAAGCCCTGCCGGAAAATCGTTGGAGCCACCACCGTCGAGCCACCTTAAAGGAGAAGCCACCACAGCCTCCTAGAAAGCAGATATGACCCGTTCTGGCGTAGGAGCGAAACGGACAGGCAAATCAATTCGGATCGACATAAAACTTGGTGACGGTATTCCTGACTCCTGGATCTAGCTCTAGACGCAAGCGGTTTGTCATTCGAAGTTACCGTTTGAAAGTTATGTGTGTTTTCCCAAGACAGATCCGCACATATCGGATCCGCGAGCAGCAACATTGTGAAGTGTTTTTCCGGCGATCCAGGAAGCTTCAGGAGCCGATCTACATACCTCTGTGAAGCTCTTCAACTCATCTTTCCAAATCTACCTTCTGATCGCCGTTTTGATGTAAGATAGGAAAGTTGCGGCTGTTTCTTTCCGGCCACATTTTTGGTCATTCAAAACCCTAATTCCATTATAGGAAAGTTTCCTTTTCCGAGAATTTCAATTTTTAGAAAATATATTTATGGTAAGTCCATCTATGGAAAGTCTATTTATGGAAACTTCTTTTTCAATCGTAGTTTTCCTAAGAGGCGTTTACCTAACCGCAACAGCTCCGACTATTACTGCTTCAATCGCCATTTCTCAGGTTCTATTAGACTAAGGTGGGGGTATGTTCTGAGAATTCCTCCAATACTCTATTTATTTATTAATAGGCCAATGATGTTAGTATATAGATTAATGTGTGATGTTGGATGAATCATATGAGTTAATAATGTTGATTACTTAGTGCATGAATACATCTTCATTTGCATCATCCATACATGGTAATGTGGACTTATAAAATGGAATGGTTAAAAGGAGATAAGAATGATAATGTAAATAAATACATGAATGGTATGTTATGAAAGAATTATAGGAATGTGTGTATGGCCAATCGGGTCATTGTGTGCGGCCGGCGTCATGGGTGTTGAGCCATGGAGCACGGTATTGTTTGATGGCTACATGAAGGACATGATGAGAAATGTATGCCATGGTCTCACGAAGGATTCGTCTATGAGTGGACCAAACGGTTGACGAACCGAGAATGATTATGAGAATGAGAATGAGAATGTTAAAGGAGATTGAGTACCATGGGTTGCGACCTGTGGGAATGTGAAAGAGTCTGAGTCAGTTTGTTTGAGGTCTAATATACATGTTATTAGTTGTGTGTGATAATTTGGTATTACAAATCATTTATAGGCTAAGCATTTTATGTTTATTAATAGATTAAATATTGTATTGTGAATCTCGTGGGCCCTCGTGCCTACCCTCGCTGAGTAACTTTGTTGCTCACCCCCTTCTTCCCTTTTCAGATAAGGGCTTTAAAGGCGTTTTGGGTTGAAGTGTAAGTCAAACTATTCGGGGAATGTTTTTCGGGATTAGGGTGTCTCATTAATGGTTGAGGGTTTAGAGTTTAGGGATTAGGGTTTCTACTTTATTGTTTAGGGTTTAGGGTTTAGTGTTTAGGGTTTAAGGTTTCCATTACTTCACAACATATGAATTATATGGATAATGTAGTATCGACATTCAGATAACAAAGTTAACATTTACTTTTCGATTGAACACATGTGATTTAACGAAAACTATATGGTTACACGTTTAGTGTTAAGGGTTTAAGAGTAAGGGTTTAGGGTTTAGAGTTTTCGATTTACACTTTAGGGTTTATGTCATTTCAGATTGTCCCAATTATCTGGGTAATGTAGTTATCCACATACAAATAACAAAGTTAGCAGTTACTTTTACAATAAAGATCACATGGGATATAATATAGGCTGCATGACATTAGGTTTACGGACACAACCTGCTCATCAAATATGTCAAATAAAATCTTATCCACATAATTTATTAATTATAAAATTAACATCATAACCAAATCTTTGTGCAAACTATTTAGATTTATATATGTATATGTATCTTGATGAGAGTCATGAGACTAAATACATATTCTATTTACAAACACACGTAATGTGTTATTTAGATTTATATACAGAAAACATATAGTGAGTTCTTTAAAACTAATTATAAACATCTCACTTATATATCTACCAGACCTGATAATAACATCTCACATATGAAACGTAGACGCAGATACAATCGGCGGCGGAGGAACCGAAACCTTTTTCTCAACAACCGCATGTGCTTCAGATATAGGTGGAGGAGAAGCCATAGACTGATCCTAATATGCTTTGGATTGGATAAAAGTGGAAGAAGAAGGAAAGATGTGTGGAGAAGAAGAGACATTTTTCGGTTTTTCGTAATTCACAATGCGGAGGGAGAGCGAGAGAGAGATTTAATGAGTGTGTCAGACATATATCCATACATTAGATTTTATTAAGAAAATCAAAAATTTAAATACAAATTAATCAAAAGCGCGTAAGGTCAAAATGGGGAAGGTTGGTGGGTAAGTATATTTGTTGTTTGAGTCATGAAATGGGCTTGTTGATTTGTTAAATAGGGATCCAAATATTGTCAAGGGATGCAAATATTCTAGATTTTCTACTGTTTGACAAATTCAATACAAAGAAGCAATTCCCGAGGTATTGGGAACCATTTGGAGAATAATTTGTGTCTTTTCTTTTCCAGAAAAACTGCAACCAAATAATCAATCAACATATTTAAGCCCAGAAGAAAAAATATTGATTATACGTAATTTTATTCATAGTCAATTACACAAAAGATAATATTTTATTTTGCCCTTGTAAACTGGGTTTTCATCACCTCCACCTTAAAAGCGTTGGGTTTTCCTGTGTTATTCATTCACTCGATCAGAGTTTGCATCTCTACAGCTTACTTCTCTGTTTCCGTAAATGGTGAATTAGAGGGATTTTTCCCGAGCAAACGTGGTATGTGGCAAGGTTGCTCGCTTTCCCTGTATCTGTTCATCATCGTTATAAATGCTCTATCCCATATGCTGAATCGCGCCGTAGGAGCAGGGGTCGTAGGCTATCACCCACATTGTCATGAAGTAAAGGTAACGCATTTGAGTTTTGCTGACGACCTGTTAGTCTTCACGGATGGTACATCAAGTTCTTTCGAGGGTATCCTACAGGTCTTCGACATGTTTGGTCGTATCTCTGGGCTCCATATAAACCCGACCAAATCTGCTCTCTATGTCTCAGGCCGAGATCCCACAAACCTCTTAGCGACTGCAAATTCAGTGGGCATGCCCATCGGTACGCTACCTTTCCGCTACATGGGCCTCCCGCTCACTACGAAAACAATGACGACTCACAACTATGCTCTATTGGTAAATAAGATCCGTAGTAAGCTACTCTCTTGGACAAGCAAGCAACTATCTTACGCGGGGCGTCTCCAACATATAAAATTGGTGATAGCAAGCATCTCGAACTTTTGGTGCTCCGTTTTTCGTCTCCCGTCCAGTTGCTTCGATGAAATTGAGAAAATATGTGGCGCTTTCCTATGGTCTGGCTCTCCAACTGGCCTGAACCATGCAAAAGTCGCATGGAAAGCAATCTGTTGCCCAAAATATGAAGGTGGTCTTGGAATCAGGAAAATGCGAGATGCGTCAAAGGTATTTGCCTTGAGTCTCATCTGGAAATTATTCTCTTTGTCGGATTCCTTATGGGTTGCTTGGACTCGCCACAACCTCATGTGTGGTCATCCCTATTGGCTCATGGGTCTGGCAAAAGCTACTGAAGCTCTGTGACCAAGCTCGCGCTATCATCAAAGTGGAAGTCAATGATGGTAAGAGTGCATCCTTCTGGTTCGATAGTTGGCTGCCGCTTGGTCGTATAATGGATATCATGGGTAATAGTGGTCCGCGAGTGCTGGGCATCCACCTGACAGCTACCGTCTCTGAAGTCTGCTCCCCCACGGGATGAAAAATCCAGAGACGACGCAGCAGACAGTTCCCACAACTCGTAGATCAAATTATGTCCACTCCGCTTCCCCAAGAGTCTATAGGCCCTGATGTCTACCTCTGGCGGCATGGGCCAGACTCTTTCCGAGCTAAATTCTCAACTCGTGCAACCTGGGAACAGCTTAGTGATGTGACAGGTTCGGTGACTTTGTGCAAAACGGTATGGTTCCCTCAAGCAATACCGAGATATAGTTTCATCCTATGGCTTTCTCTACGGGATCGTCTACCCACGGGTGTCAAGATGAGACAATGGAATGCGACTCAGGCGTGTGTCCTTTGCGGAGAGAGATATGAAACCCGTTATCACCTCTTCTTTGCGTGCCCTTACTCCTTCACGCTCTGGTCCGAAGTAAGTGGGTCTCTGCTCGCCAATCGACTAACTCCGGATTGGTCGGATACACTCTCCGCCATTGCTGCTCTGTCTAGTGACAACCTGCGATACATTCTTGCTCGTCTAGCTTTCCAAGCCACTGTTTATTTTGTTTGGAGAGAGAGAAACGATATAATTCATGGACAGCCTCACCGGCAAACGCATCGCCTCGTCCGACACATTGACAAAATAATCCGGAATCGGATTACCTCTCTTCGCAATTGGGAAAGCCCTCATCTTCAGCCCCTTATGCAGTTATGGTTTGCGCACACCCATGCCCAGCTTTGACGATCAAAAACGCCTCTCTCGCTCTGGTTTTCTTAGCCTTGAAACTCTGTTTTGCCTCCTTTTCCTTTTTTTTCTCATGCTCACTCGAGCATCTGTACATAACTTTTCTTTTGATGCAATAAATTTAACCTTCTATCAAAAAAAAAAAATTATCCGTTTAAAAAATTGTATTTAATATTTTTATATATGGTCTAAAAGAGATACCAAAATATATGTATATAATATTTTGAAATTTCTTACTTCAAAAAAAAATATTGATAGTAAATTTATATAGTATTAAATCTGTAGAACATATAAAATAAGATTTCTATATACATATTTACTAAATAAAAAAATAAAATTTCCATATATATATATATATTGTTTATTTGGTAAAATTTATTGGATATATTTTTCCATTTTATTTTAAATAAGGATGCATATTGATTATAAAAAATTAAGAGATTATGTACCTTATTATTTCAAATAGATTTCATTTTTTTCAAATGTATTTTTGAAAAGTTTCTTTTTGTTATTATAATTTGCACACAAACAAAAAATCCAGAAATAGACAAGTTTTATTTTTCCTATTTTTTTTGTTTCTATGAGACCATGACTAGACAAATCAATACTATAATAATACTAGAATCTCAACATATGTTGACACGTCATATTTTTATCATTTTAATAGATGGCACATCATCAAAACAATTAAATCTAAAAAACCAATAAAAAAACCAATAAAAAACTATTAATATACATCATTTTCTTTTTACCACGTCATTATTTTCCACACAAGATTTTGACAATCTAATATTCTTCTTCATGTCTTTCATCCATATTAACTTTTTTTTCCACCCTCTATTAGCGTCATCAATGTATGCACTTCACATTTTTTCTTTCTCCTAAACTATAATGCCTTCTAGAGCCTCGATTACCATTTTGAGTGCATAAACTTCATCTTGCAAATTTTGGATAGAGACATAAACACATACCTTCAAAGAGGTTTCTATTTCGTCTCTCTTTTCTTATGTTTTGATTCCCTTAGTAGCTTTATTTTGTTGTTGTTCAAGTATATTTTCTCATCGTAAATTAATTGATCGTTCTAAAATTGGGAAACATGGACATTTGAAATTAAAACAAATGCAAAGTGATTTTGCATGCTTTTCCGTGTTAAATGGACCAAATATATTCAATCCGTTTCTAATTTCATAGTGCAGTTGTTGGATTTTGATCAAACGTTTGGGTTTTTATGGAAGAAATAAATCTAAAAATGATCATTTTATCTTCAGCTTTTGCTGTAGGCTATGTGCTCTAGCTTTTTTTTTAGATTTTTACGTTTTAGGAGAAAGATTAAGAATTTGTAAAAATGAGTTACAGTGTCAAATGCTTTTGAGATGTCAAATTTAATCACACTTCGGGGTGTGCCAGAATCTTTATGATAGTCATTGACGAGTTCTGTTGCAAGGAGGACATTTTCGAGCAGCAAACGTCCCTTGATGAAAGCGCTTTGATTTGCTTCGATAAAGTCCGGTAGAGTGGTTTTAAGCTGATTTGCTAGGATTTTCTAGATGACCTTGTACAACATGTTGCAGCAAGCTATGGGACGGTAATCTTTCATGGTTTGGGAACCCGAAATTTTCGGGATGAGACCTAGAGTCGTGGCATTTACACTTCGCGGCATAAAACCTTTGAGGAAGAATGATTGAACATCGACGGTGAAATCAGGTCCTGCCGTAGGCCAGGAAGATTTATAGAATTCGAGAGAGAATACGTCCGGACCAGGAGCTTTGTCATTAGGCATAGAGAACAGTGTTTGCCGGATCTCTTCTGATGTTACTGTGGCCGTAAGCCGAGCATAATTTGAAGGGGGACAACGAAAGTTTAGGAGGCTCGATATATATGTGAGGGAGCAGTCTTGATGATTTGCAGGTTCTGCTTGAAGGAACTCCCTGGAATGGCGAGCCGCTTCTAGCTTGATGTCCGATAAATCCGTAATCAGCTCACCCGTTGGAAGCGTCAAAGATCTGATTGCATTTTGTGCTGCTCTTTCCTGCGCGACGAGGTGATAGAACTTTGTGTTTTGATCACAACAAGCCAGCCATTGGATCCGCGATTTTTGTTGGTAAAATTGCTCCTCCACCAATACATAATGGTGCCAGTCATCAGAACCTCATGCGGCTGCAGCGATGGACTACTCTGTCGGGTTTTGTAGAGATTGTTGCTGCAGGGGCATAATATATCGAAAGCTTCTTTGACCCTACGCGGGAGGTTGCCATATCGGGTTCTGTTGAGCTCTCGGATGCACTGCTTTAAACTTTTTAGCTTACCATGGAACTTGAATAGAGCTACTCGAGAGTGGTATAGAGGAGCTGAAGCTTTCCACACCGACGTTATGGTCTCTAGGAATCGAGGGTGATCCTTCAAAAAATTGAAAATTTTAAACGGCTTTCGGCTGCTTTAGACTTGGGGCGATAGCCTAATCGAGCATCTCAAGTGATCAGAGACGCCACCAGCTTCGAAGCATGAGGAAGACTGAGGAAAAGTTGTCAGCCATTCACCATTTATGAGAGCTTTGTCGAGTTTTTTTCCAATTGGATTCATGTGCTGGTTGTTTGTCCATGTGTAGAGGGGCCCCATGTGAGGTAGATCCAAAAACCCGCAATGAGAAACCACGCTCTGAAAGTCCTGAATACTTGCGCGATTCAGCCTGTAGTTTGCCGTACGGGAATGCTCTGCTCCCGAAAGAATTTCATTGAAATCGCCTAATACAATCCATGGAGGTTTATTGGAGCCGAGGGATTGTTGAATTGCTGCAATAGAGTTCCACAAGTGACGCCTGTCTTGGGAAAAATTTGAGGCGTAGACAAAGGTGCATAAGATGACTACTCCCGTGCTTTTGATTCGAATCCAACACGAGATTTGTTGTGCATCCTTGTGCATCACATTTACCTCGACTACATCAGACCAACAAACCCAAATGCGACCTAAACGATGGTGGTCATAGTTTGTAACATATGATCAGCCCGGAAAAGTAGACTGAATGATGGAAGCAGAAAGTGTCTCTTGGACACGCGTTTCAACTAAACAACCAACACTACAAGAATACAGCGATTTGGCGACTGCAGAAGGAGTCTCATAGTAGTCGCTAAAAGTTGCAATACGACTACATAGCGACTAAAACCTGTAGTCGTTAATCCTTAGTCGCTAAATTAAGTAGTCGTAAATATAGTCGCCAAATGGCGACTACGTAACGACTGGACAGTGTAGACGTTACATAGTCGTAAAGTAGTCGCAACTTTTGTAAAGTTAGTAGTCATACATGTAGTCGCCAATTGACGACTACTTTACGACTGGATATTGTAGACGTAACGTAGTCGTAAAGTAGTCGTAATTGTTGTGACTAATCAGCGACTATTCTATGTCTATTAAACGACTATTTGCAGACTATTATGGTCATCAGACTTTGCGTATTTAAATATGTTGCGACTACTCAGCTACTCTTATGCGACTATTCGGCGACTGTTTATTGACTAGATTTGTTAACAAAACAAGAATATGGTACAATTGAATCACGTTTGTCTTGTTTTTCAAATTCTTTGAAACCTGTGTTACAAAAAAAAAGATACAAAGTAAAATAAAGACATTATATAGAAAAGACCATTTCATTACCAATATTATTGTTTCAAACATGAGTTTACAAAAGCCAAAACATAAATAAAAACAAGTTCAAGTTCACATAAAAAAAAAGAGATTAGTGACCTAAGGTATGTTCCTTGGATCTGGTAGAGAGGCTGATGGAAGATTGCGGTTGTTGCTGGTGTTGAATGTGATGCCACGAAGTCTAGAAACCCCGGATCGGTTTGTCTCAGGTACTTTTCCATCAATGAGAAGTGCTCGAGCTTGTCCTTTTGCTCAGCCACATCTCTTTTGTGCTCTGCTTCACAGGCAGCAACCTCAGCATCACACTGTGCATTGTAAGCAGCCTGCTCTTCGATTTTCTTCTGAGCTTCCTTCAGTTGCTCTTGCAGTGCGACAAAAGATAAAGAGTCTCCTGGTTCCTTGCGTTTGCCATTGAGAAGACTCTCCTTCAGGCTTCCAAGCCCATAAGGATTTCCTCTTGAATCCTTCTCGGTTGCCTTTGAAAAGGAACAAAAAAAACATTCTGGTGTATGACAAACGATGAAGTATATGAAATATGAAAGAAAGATGAAGTATATGAAATATGAAGTATGAAGTATATGAAATATGAAACGATGAAGACAAACGATGAAGTATAAAATATGACATATATGAAATATGAAAGAAAGATGAAGTATGAAGTATATGAAATGTTACCTCAAGAAAGATTGACGTATACTCATCTGGTGTTAGGTCTCCAGGTCGCGACGCACCGTCAGAAACTTCTGAACTCTCTGCCCCGAGCTCAGATAACTTTTGTTACACCTTCTTCTCATATGCTTCAACAATTTTCTCCGCCTTCCTATCGACATATGTACCGTCAGCCTTTGTATGTATCTTTTTGAAAACCTCACCAAGACTTACCGGTCTTCCTAATTCCTCTTCCTGCAATGTGACAAAAAAATACAAGGATTATGACTCAATACAATATACAGCCAACACTAAACAGAATATGACAAAACAGAAGTAATATGACAAAAAAAAAAATTGAAAAGTTACTAACCATTTCAGATTGGATTTGTTGATAGGACTTAGGCCCTGATAAGTGGATGTGATAACCTAGACCTTTACGGTCAGACAAACGAGCAGCTTAATAAATGACACTCCTTAGCTTTGCTTCTTTTGTGTCCAAGTATGCTGTCATCGTTGCCCAGAGAGTGTCACCTATCTAATTAGGTCTCTCTCGACTAGTCCTCGCGGTGCTAACCATGTCTTTCATCATGCGTTGACAAATCTCTTTGAAATAGCCTTGACCGTCCCTGTTATCAATGGATCCCATGTGTGGGTTTTCTACATTACAAAGAGAATTTGATGTTAGTGAAAACATCACAAGCAAAGTTATATGTGAATGCGAAAGAACATAAAACTTACCGCGAACTCGAGAAAGTATATTTCTTGTCTCTCCCGAGGCACAACTGTCCATCTATAGTAGGGAGCATCAAATTTGTTTGTAAAGACTTTAGTAATTGACCTAACCAGTTTAGATCCTCTGTCATGTGTAAACCTGCAAAATCAAGTAGACATCAATCCTACACATACACACACTGAAAACAGAACACACATTGACAAAAATCTGAGATCCGAATTAAGACACAGCACAATGCATTTCCATAAAACATAACATTGGAGACAATACAAAGCAAAGAAAGAAAGACAAGACAAGTAAAGAAAGGAAACAAACCAGTAGACAACAATCCTAGACAATCAGACAAGAAACAGAAAATAAAACAAGTAGACATCAATCCTAGACGACAACAATCCTAGACAATCAGAAAATAAAACAAGTACACAACAATCCTAGACAATCAACGTTGCAATCCTTGAAACAAAACACACATTGACACACACACACACAACTATCTATATTGGATGACACACATACACACACACAAAACAGAACACACATTGACAATGAGTATCCAACATTGAGAATCTAACATTGAGAATCAGACATTAAGAAATCCGACAATGAGTATCCCACATTGAGAATCTAACAACTTCAAAAGACAGCTAGAAGACATTAAGAAATCCGATTTACCTTGCGATACACTTACCAGGTTGAGTTCGGCGTCGGTGTGGGAGAGAGGACGGTGGTGAATCTATCCCGGTCTGGCACCATAAGCAAGGCATTCAGCGCCCTTAGTGTGTCATCTTGGAGATCCGGCAAACCTGGTGCAGATTCGTCATGGAAGATGTGCCCTCCAGAAGATGGATGGCTGTGTTCTCCGGACGCCGGAGTGTTCTCCAGTGGAGCCGAAGCCGCCGCAGGTAATTATTCTTCACGGTGTTGAGGCATCGAGTCCGGGAATAGTTCTTGTGGCGGTGGAAAGCTCTGGAAACTTGGTGCTGACGATGCCGGTTGAGCGTTCACGGGGACTTGAGGTGTTGTCGACTGATTCGGAAGTTGGGGCGGCTGCGTAAAGTTGTACTGCTGCGGTAGAGAGGTTGGGGTTCGCGATGAAGAAGGCGACACTCCGACTCTCTGAGAAACATTGGGAGTCAATCTTTTCTTCCCGGCTCGTTTGCTCTTATCTCCCGGCATCATTCTGTGGATTAGAAGGCGAAGATCGAAGAAGAAGAAGAAGATCGGAGGCGATGAGAGCAAAAGGACTTAGGGTTTTCGCGAAGAAATGGTAAAGTTTTTTTTTTTAATCGGAAAAAAGAAATACTTATTAAACGTTTTGTGTGTTCATAACCATTGAAATGACTCTAGCATATTGGTAATTCACCAACTCCCAACTCCATCAGTTCGGTTTCTATCCTCCGTGAATACATAGAAGTTTTTTTTTTTTTTTTTTTATCTTTTCATTCTAGTTATTAATATTTATGTTTGAATAATACCAATTAAAGACTTTAGCATATTGGTAATTCTTCCTCTCTTGATCCATCAACCCACGGTTCGAGTTTTCGTGAAGACGGAAATGTTTTTTTTTTGTAATCTTTTCTACTTATTAATATTTAACTGTGATCCACCCACGGTTCGAATCCTAGTGAGTACGAAAATGTTTTTTTTTAAATCTTTTCTACTTACTTATTAATATACGGAGATGTATTTTTTTTTTACTCATAACGACATATAATGTAAACGACAAATTACACCGAAATTCTGACATAAGTAACATAGTTAATTAGTAGGGTTCTTCGTCATCTGATTCTTCATCAGAAGACGACAAATTACATAGAAATTCGTCTTCTGGGTCTGCATCTCTGACATCGTAATCGAGGTTTACTGGGTCTCCTTGTACGAAATTGTCGAGTACGAGATCTTCAATTGTTGTTATCAATACAACATCATCATTTTCTGTTTGCAAAAGAGTCGGTTATTTCTTTTCATAATCCCCTGAAATATTTCCCTTCGGATTCACTTTTAGAACATTGAGCCACAACTGCTTCGGTTTCTTTGTATATGGGTACGAAATATAACAAACTTGATCCGCTTGCGAGGCTGTTGTAATATATATGTATATATAAGTTATACATATGTATATTGACATTAATAAAATACTATATATAAATATTGTCATAAGTACGTACCTAGAATAAATGGTTCATATTTATTATATTTTCTCGATGAAAGAACGTCTACAACGCCACCATTGCTCCTCCGAGTGACTCTACCGATAACACGGTCATACCAATTACACTTAAAAAGTGTGATTCTCAAATTGACCATGCCCTCGTACTCGAGTTCTATAATATCAGTTAAGGTCCCGTAGAAATCAGCTGCATCGGATGCATCAGTGTAATTTTCACCTTTAACACTGACCCCATAGTTACATGTCTTTCGTCCAGCGCGGTGATTCTGCGTATGAAACAAATAGCCTCTTGTAAAATACATTGGCCAGGTTTTGGCCTTATTCAAAGGTCCATGCACTATCTCTTGAACCCAAGTAGGAAATGGATTTGTGGTGTTCCAGTAAGAAACCTGCATATATATAAAAAGTAGCGTAAATATATATAAGTATACATATATGAAAAGTTATGAAATTTTTGAGACATACATATTCTTTCACCCATAAATGATATTCGTCAGCTCTTTTTGCGGCGAGTTCTTTTTCGGAAAGTCCTGGATATTTTGCAGAAATAAATTCCTCGAACATACTACACAAGACCAACACAAATATGAGAAATTAAACAAATGTTAAATATATTAAAACGCAATCTGAGAGCGATGCCAACTTATATACCTCTCAATTGGTTGAAAATAGTCACAATTTCGTAAAACATATGCATGTGCGCATTGATAGTCTCTCTCTGAGAGCCATATTTCATGCATTTCTCCACTTCGACGGCCTACGTGAGTAAATATAGAAGGTACTCCAGGGACATGATATACGGGGACTTCACCTTCATCGAATCTTGTTAACCTGACGAATGAGTAGCATGTGTATACAAATTAAATGGCAAAGTGGACATGATGTGATTGATTTTAGCATTTACCTTGATTTCGTTTGTATATTCGCGGCAAAGTATTGCTCTGAGAAATAAGCAATCTCGTCATTGATATATGATTCAACAATCGATCCTGCCGCATATCTTTTGTTCTTTGCTTTCCCTTTCAACTTTTTGAAAAACCTTTCAAAAGGAAACATCCACCTATACTGGACAGGGCCTCCTAATTCAACTTCATAGGGGAGATGTATAGGCAAGTGCTCCATCACATCGAAAAATGAAGGTGGAAAGATCTTTTCTAAATTGCATAGTATTAAAACTATGTGCTGTTTTAGAATTTGAACGCGACTTGTATGCAAAGTTCTCGAACATAAATCCTGGGAAAATGCTCCAACCCCTACAATATATGCGAAAATTGCATTAGGTTACTAGATAAGTTACTATAATTTTATTTAAATAAATTGTCGTAATTAGTACCAGATAACGCAAGGTGGACATTCCGATCTAGGAGTTCTGCAAAGATAAATGGAAGTAACCGCTCCATAAAAACATGGCAGTCATGACTCTTCATGCCTGAAAACTCTTGGTTGTCCATATCAGCACAAGTAGCTAAGTCTGACGAATAACCATCTGGAAACTTAACCGCATTCTTCACGCATTCCAATAAACTTTTTCTGGCTTCTTCTGTCAATGTGAAGGATGGGAAAGGAGCTTTACCCGCACTATCAATATGTAAGTGTGGTCGAGAACAAAATCGTTCTATATCCAATCTTGACATGATGTTGTCTTTCGATTTACCTTTCACACTCGTAAGAGTATTCATGATGTTGTCAAAAAAATTCTTCTCTATATGCATCACATCAAGACAATGACGGAGATTAAGGTCCCTCCAGTACCGCAGCTCCCAGAATATGCCTTCCTTGTGCCAGTTATGTTGCTTCCCATACCCTGACTTCTTCTTTTCGTGACCGTTTCCACCAACATCCGTTGTTTTTGATGGTTTTACAACAACCAACCGCTCGAAATAAACTTGCTCACCCGTCAAAGACGGAGGTGGATGCTCTCTCGAAGGGTCTTTTCCCTTTAGGAAGTCTTTTTTATTCCTCCTCAATGGATGACCACGAGGAAGAAATCTTCGGTGACAATCAAACCAACACGTCTTCCTTCCATTAGGTAGATAAAATGACTTAGTATCTTCCATGCAAACTGGACAAGACAATTTACCATAGGTTGTCCATCCAGATAACATGCTATACGCCGAAAAGTCGCTTATCGTCCTCATCAGCACTGCTTTTAGATTAAAATTTTGATTCAAAGACACATCGTATGCATCGACGCCATTAGACCATAACTCTTTTAACTCCTCAATAAGAGGTCGGAGGAAGATATCTAGACTAGCTCGCGAATGATTTGGCCCAGAATTCAGAATTGTAAGAAATAAATACTCTGTATTCATGCACATCCCCGGGGGTAAATTATATGGCGTCAAGATCACATGGCACAACGAATGATTACGAGACATGCCAAATGGATTGAACCCATCTGTACATAATCCTAGATAAACGTTACGAGGTTCTTCAGCAAACCGGGATGTTGATCTTGAAAATATCTCCACTCCGCCGCATCAGACAGATGACCCATTTCTCCCTCCTTTGCTTGGTGCTCGGCATGCCATCTCATTGCGGCTGCAGTCTTCTCGCTCTGATACAATCTCTTTAATCTGTCAGCAATAGGTAGATACCACATACGATTGTATGGTACTTTGGTTCTACGCCGGTCGTTCTTAGGCTTCCATCTTTGTGCACCACAAAACCTACATTTATCCTCCTTCTCGTCCTCTTTCCAAAAGATCATACAATTGTTAATACAAACATCAATTGTCTGATATGGGAGACCTAAATTGCGCATCAATTTTTCTGTCTCGTAATGTGAACCGGTTGACTTGTTTCCTTCTGGTAAATAGTCTGTCAAGATTCCGCAAACCGAATCCACTAACTTTTCACTCATATTATATTCTGCCTTATTTTGCATGACTCGAGCAGCTAAGGATAAGTGCGAGTGACCTTCACGACAACCATCATATAATAGATTATTTGCACCTTCTAACAAGTCGTAGAATTTCTTTGAATGGTACGAGTGAATGGTTTGGACCCAGTTACGGACCGCCGTGTGTTTGCGAGGCTGATTGAACCCCCCATGTTCCATACGAAAAAGATGTCATTGCTTCCGGGAGGAAGCTTTGTTTCCATTTGTGGATGAGATGGGCGGAAGACCGAGCTCTCGACGACTAGCAATTGGTTTCATCTGATTTTTCTTTGGCCGATTGTTTGAAGTTTTCTTTGATGAGACGTCTTTAGTGGGATCGAGAGCCTTTGTACCCCCACAACAGTCAAAGGGATCGTGTCGCGATCCACCGAAATGTCAAATTCTCCTTCCTCTCGGTCCACATCATTTCCCAATTCCCCCTCCTCCCGGTCTTCCTCGAGAAGAACAGAGAAACCGGACGGCGAAACAGAGCCACGACGCGCAGAGAGGTCCTCTGCTGGTGCTGAGTTTGATGGGCTGTGGCGTGATGATTTTTTCACTTGAGTCCATTCTTCGTCATTAGCAGAAAGTCCATGGGTAGGTTGAAAATTATCGTTGGTATCGAGATGTGTGGTTTCGGCATGCGTTGCCAGAGTTTCAGCCGGTGGGCCAAGGGATTTTATTGTTGAGTTTGCTGAGTTTTCCCCCAGGGCTTTATTGACTTTACCAGCGTCGGCAGCAGCAGGAGAAATACTGCAGTCTTCAGAAGCATGCCCCCAATGGTTACATATCTGACAACGAGAAGGGAGCAATGGGAAATGGACTTTGACCTCAAAAGGTTTTCCCGAGGCTTCGTGAAGGTGTAGCACAGATGGGAGCTCTCTTTCCAGGTTCACTTCGATTAAAACCCTGGCTGTATCCAACCTTAGACATCTCTCAGTGTTGGGGTGCAGCTTTATTGGATGACCTATGAAGCTAGCAATGAAGCTTATCCCCTTGTCGGAGTACAGGTAACCTGGAACCGAGGTGAAATCAACCCACATGGGAAGGGATGGGAGATCCGAAGTTTTGCTGGCCGCTTCCGGCCACCACTGTTGCATAACTAGGGGAACATCAGCTAATTGCCAGAACCACTTATTGAGTACTCGTTGACGCATTGAATCACTATCGATTTTGAAAAGAACTACTGTTTTGCTAATGAATTGGACATCGATTTTTGAGATTTGGTCGTTTGTTCTCCCAAGCTTGTTTACGATAGCATGGACCTTTCCAATATGCGGCGAGCCGCCCATGAAATGGCCTAAGATATAGTTCTGCCATAGAGGTTTTGCATCTTCAAGCAGTTCTACAGGGATTAGGCCTGAAGATGTACCGTTAATGGTTTCGAAGGTGGGGTTGAAAGTTTTTATATCCAACGAAGGACTACGAAGCATAGAGCACCAAGAAGCGGGTTGAGTGGGCGGAGATGATGGCATGGAGCTAGTTTGAGTGGGGAGAGGGGAGGAGGGCCGGTCCGATGCCGGAGCCGGAGGCTCCATGGTTTCCGGCGATGAAACGTTAGGTGGAAGCAGTTTAGGAAAGTTTCGCACAAGAGGAGCCCTCAGAGCGGCTAGGGTTTCTCTCTATTGACTTTTTGGTAATTTTAAACTAAGAAAATTTTAAACAGATATTTTACCCTTCTTAGTTTAAAATTAATAACATTTTATGATAAAATATGTCTCTAATGATTTGTGGTTATGTTAGTGTTGTTGTTGTGTCACCGTTCAAATTCAAATCCTTTTTTTATTCAATTCGACAAACAGTCGGATTATAAAATGCGACATTAATAGGATATGTTTCTTCTTCTTCTTTTTTACGCGCGGAAAAATCAGAACTCAAATCTGTTAATTATAATTGTAAGGGGCATCAATAGAAGGATAACAAAAAGGAATATAAATTATAAATCTCTAGAGTTCTCCATAGACACTTCTATGTTCTCATAAACAAACTTTATTTCTCTCGCTCTCTCTAGGAATCTCTAGCTCTCTCTTGTTGTTCATTCGTTTAATCTTTCAATATTTCAAGATCAATGAGTGATAAATCTCAGCTGCATAGAAGAACACCACATGTGGCTTCTCCCCATCCGAAGAGGCCCTACAAGACATTTCTCATAAGAGCCCAGTCACCTGAACCAGATGAAGAAAATTCAACAAATATTGAAAACGGTTCTCAAGATATGAGAATGAAGTCGGGGAAAGACAATGATGCGAGAAAAGCTCTTACAAAGCTCTTCTCATCAGAGCTCGGTCACCAGAACCATCTCATGAGGAGAATTCAACGGATTGTGAAGCCACCAGTTCACAAGAGTTAAAAGTGAAGCCAATGAAGAACAATGATGCGAGAAAAGAGCCGAACAAGAACAAAATAAGGACAAGGAAGAACAATGCCCCCAAAAGAAACATTTCCCATGAGCCAGAAGTTAAGCACACAATTGAAAACTCGTGCAACATGAGAGGATCAAAGAACACCAATACTATGTCTGAAGAATCTGATGAAACAATGTCTAAAGAATCAAAAGTGAACCAGAAGTGAAGACTTTGACAAAAGAACAATAAGTAAGACAAAGAAGAAACAACATCTGATCCAAAATTTTGTTTTTATCTTTCACTTTCCGGAATATTTTTTTTTTAATCTAAATTTTTGTTTTACTATTATATGAATGTTAAGAATTTCCATTCAATATTTTCGTATGAACCTTGTGCGATTTCAACTCCGATTAGAAACCTAAGAACTGAATATTTGCCTCGATGAAATTAACCAAGAAAAATTAGAAGAGAATGCGAAAAGAAACAACACCATAGATTTTACGATTTCGGAGCAATCCACCACCCACGTCTCGTCGGACGAATCCATAATCTACTATAACCAGCTCAAACCAGAATCTACTAAAACCAAACGTCTCTCTGTACAATATAAGCTCTCTCTCTCTCTCTCTCTCTCTTTACAAACCCTACAACTTTGTGAATGAATCAAATGAAATTAAAGAAGAAGAAGAAGAAGAAGAAGAAGATACAACTTGATTCACTCGAGTGTATGATTACACGCGTGACTTGGTTTGTTCCAAACCAACTTAGCCAACATCTTCACCTAGTTCGATTGTACATTTAGATTCACCTTAGGATTAAAGACATATTCTTTTATTATCCACCTTGTCCTTTATCCGCTGGTCTTGTTCTAGCCACTGGTTCACTCCTCTTCCAGTACATGAGCAAACCCGCCAATCTTTTGATCTTTCTAAGATCCTTCTCAGCTTCCTGCAACTTTTTGGAAAAACTATCCCAACTTCATATTTCCTGAGTAAACCCACTCAACTGGTTTTGAGAAAAACTTGCTCAATCATGAGCTAACCTTATTATTTGTGACCTCAAGTCCACTTTGATTACCAAAAGACTCTTGTTAAGGTTTATAAAGGGGAAGGTGATTCGGATTGCGTACAACTATATGTAGAAGCTAACTTCCTCTACGCGTCGTTCAACCTAAACAAAAACCATTGTGTTGCCCTTGCAATAGATCTAAGAGCAGCAAAGATAAGTATTATTGACAGCAACAGCCGACTTCGTAGCGAATCTAGTCTCCTTAAGGAAATCCAACCTCTTGGGGGGTTATGCTTACATAACTCTTCATGCAAGTTGCAGCAAACCCGCATATGGCCGACGTCCCGATAACACCATTCATTGTCGAACGCATTGCAAGGATTCCACAACTAGAATCGATCACGATTCCGCTTTTATGACCATCTTCCAGATCCAAACTCATGCACATGGTGGGCTACCCGAAACTTTGGAATTTAATAAGGGCTCCATTGCTCAAGAGGTAAAGAGACTTGTTACTGCGCTCAGCGAACATTATGGATAATTATGTTACTTCACAACTGTTTCATTAATGACTTTCATATTAACAGTCTGTTTGCGGATAACAATGTTCTTTCTGCTCTCCTCGGATAACACTGTTTAGTTATATTTATGTTAACTTATGTCTTGGTTAGATTTGGATATTATGGAGAATTCTGATTTTTTTTTTTCGTGATCTTCCTTGTTTTAGAATTTTCTTGTCACATATCCTCATTGCATTCTCCTAGATAAAATTGTTATCCGCATATCTTCGACATATAAATGTTATCCTCATATCTTCTATCTACAATTACTTACAAATAAGCTGTTTAAACGAATCTAATTTTTCTTATGTGCCTGTTAATTATTGTATTATTGTGATACTTACATTATCAAATAACAATTAATTAGTTATTTGTAAACCCAAAACTTTACTTAGGATTTAGGTTTAGGGTATAGGGTCTAGCCAAATCCACTTGTTTTGTTTTTACGGGTTATGGTTTAGAGTTTTGGTTTTAGGGTTTATGTTTTAAGTGTTTACAGTTTAGGATTTGGGTTTTATTGTCTAATGTTTAGGGTTTAGAGTTTGATTTTTAGGGTATAGGGTTTAGGCTGAGGGCTTAGGTTTTAGAATTTACATCATTTCACACCGTCTCTGGATTATATGGGTAATGTAGTTATATATCCACATCAAGATAACCCAGTTAGATGTTAATTTTTCCTTAAAGAACACATGGGATTTAATAAAAACTATAACGTTTAATGGTTGATGGTTTAGAGTTTAGGGGATAATGTTTAGGGTTAAAGGTTTAGGATTTCCGTCTATAGATTATATGGGTAATGTAGTTATATCCACATCAAGATAACCAAGTTAGATGTTAATTTTTCTTTAAAGAAGACATGGGATTTAATGAAAATTACAAGGTTTAATGGTTGATGGTTTATAGTTTAGGGTTTAATGTTCAGGGTTAAGGGTTTAGGGTTTCCATCATTCCACAACATATGAATTATGTGGGTAATGTAGTATCCACATTCAGATTACAAAGTTAGCAGTTACTTTTCCATTCAAGAACACATGAGATTTAATGAAAACTATAGGGTTAAGCGTTTAGGGTTTCCAATATTTCACAACATATGAATTATGTGGGTAATGTATTATCCACATTCAGATTACAAAGTTAACAGTTACTTTTCCATTAAAGAACACATGAGATTTAATTAAAACTATAGTGTTTAGGGTTTATTGTTTAGATCATTTCCCAACTTTCCAATTATCTGGGTAATGTAGTTATCCACATACATATAACAAAGTTAGTAGTTACTTTTCCCAATAAAGAACACATGAGATATAATGACATCTTTAAAAATTGTCATTAGATTCCAAAATTTCGAAGTATTTATTGAAATATACTAACTTTTAAACATAATAGTTAACATTCCAAATGGCATACAAATGATTACATTGTCATTTTAACAAAGTGAAAGTTGTTATCAGATAAGGTATATGGGTAATATAGTTATTCACATTAAGATAAGCAAGTTAGATGTTACTTTTTCTTTCACTACAAGAAAACATCGTTTTGGCGACTGTAGAAGGAGTCGCAAAATAGTTGCTAAAATGTGGATTACGACTAACTAGCGACTAAACAATGTAGTCGTTAATATTTAGTCTCTAAAGTATGTAGTCGTCAAAATAGTCGCCAAATGGCGACTACTTTACGACTACACCACATGAACAGTGTGTGGACGTTCAATCATCGTAAAGTAGTCGCAAAACTTGCGACTAATCGGCGACTACCGTTGCGACTAGTGAACGACTATAGAATGGGTATAGATGCAGTCAGATAGTTGTAGTCACTAAATAGTCGTAATATTTAGGTACTATTTACCGACAAATTCTATGACTAATAGAACGATTATTTGGCGACTAATAGGAACATCATGCTTCGAGGATGTAAATATTTTGCGTCTATTTAGCTATTCTTCTGCGACTATTTGGAGACTAATTAGTGACTATATTCGTGGGTAAAATAAGAATATGGTATGACTGATTGGTGTTCGTTTTGTTTCTCAAATGATAACCTGTTTTACTAAATTTAAAGTTACAAAATTAAAGAACTTTGATTGAAAATAACATTTGATTCAAAGTATTTAAACACAAGTACAAATCAAAAAACATAAACAAGTTCATGATTTCACAAAACATGATTCAAAAAAAGGGATTAGTAACCTAAGAAGTAGATGGTTCTGAACTTGGATCTTGTCGAGGAAGCAGATAGGTTGTTGCTGGAGCTGAATGAGAAGCCACGAAGTCAAGAAACCACAGATCAGTTTGGCGCATGTATTTTCCACCATGGAGAAGTGCTCGAGCTTGTCCTTTTGCTCAGCCGCAGCTCGGGAGTGCTCTGCTTCAAGGGCAACAATCTCAGCATCCCGCCGTTCATTATAAGCAGCATGCTCTTCAATTTTCCGTTGAGCTTCCTTCAGTTGCTATTGCAGTGCAACAACGATGAAGAGTCTCCGGGTTGCTTGCACTTGCAATTGAGAAGAGTCTCCTTCAGGCTTCCAACTCCATAAGGAGTTCCTCGTGAATCCATCTATGTTTACTGTGAAAAGTAAGAGAAAAACCTGAAGAAAGACCATGACAAAATCCAAGACTCTATAAATGTGAACTATTAAAAATGTTACTTTACCTAAAGAAAGATGCTTGTATATTCATCTGTTGTTAGCTCTCAAGGTTGCGAAACACCGTCCGAAACTTCTGAAGGCTCTGTCACGAGCTCATACAAATTTTCTTACACCTTCTGCGCATATGTTTGAACGATTTTCTCCGCCTTCCTATCGATATACGTACCATCTGGCCTTGTATGTGTCTTGATGAAAACCTCACCAAGACTAACCGGTCTTCCCAATTCCTCTTCCTGCAATGTTACAAAATAAAGAAGGATTATGTTAAAGTTGTTAAGGTGTAAGAATAAGTAAAAGTACTAACCATTTCTTGTTGAATTTGTTGATTCAACTTTGTCCCTGATAAGTGGATGTGAGGACCGAGACCTTTACGGTCAGACATACGAGCATTGGAATAGGTGAGACTCTTATGCTTTGCTTCTTCAGTTTCCCAGTAGTCGGTCATCGTTTTCCAGAGAGTATCGCCGATCCAATTTGGTCGCTCTCGACTATTCCTCGCACTGCTAACCATGTCTTTCATCCGGCGTTGACAGATGTCCTCGAAATACCCTTGAACTGTCCCTGTTATCAAGGGATACCAAGTGTGGGTTTTCTACAATACAAAGAGAATAGAATGATGTTAGTGGGTACATCACAAGCAAACCAATATGTGAAGGCTATAGGACAGAAAGACAATGAGTAAAGCAGAAACATGAAACATGACAGAAAACTGTACCGCGAATTCGAGGCACACATGTCCAGCTGTAGTAAGGAGCATATAATTTGTTTGTAAATACTTAAGTAATTGCCCGAACCAGTTTCGATCCCTTGTCGCGAGTAAACCTGCAAACACACATGAAATAAGCAATGAGAAAATACAAAGCAGAGCAGAAACATGAACAAACGATAACTTGTGTGGACTCAACCTCTTAATTTGCAAACATAAACACACAGAATGAAGATATAAAAAAGAGAGACATGGCATGGCACTTAAACACATGGCTTCAATCTTTTATTATTGTATTTACAAGGAACTCAAAACAGAAGACACATTGTACATTTTAGAAGCAAAGACAGAAGACACATTGTACATTTCAGAAGCATAAGACACTTCAAGTTTTTAAAGTTTCAACTTTTCACCCTAATCTATTTGGTCCTAGCAAAGACAAAGTCGGCAAAAGAACAGAGATAAATGTACTCAAGAAGATAGATAGATAGATAGCTGGGGAAGAAGAAAAAAACTCACACAGATAATGGGAATCATTCATCTACAAGAATTTTAACCAACCGCAACAGTAAGACAATGACTAAAGGCAATAACTAAAGGCAACATAAAGAGAAGCATTGTTCCCCCATTAGAACAAGCACTCTTATACATCAAAACAAGCATAGACGACTTCAAAATCTAACAAGAGGCAGTAAGCTTGAGATGCGATAAAAATAAGGAGAAGATGGCAAGGTAATACCAAGTCGAGTTTTACATCGGTGTGTGATATATCATGGTTTTTACCCCTTTTAGGCCATGATATAAGTCCGTTTTATAGAGTCTTTCTAGTATTTTGGAGTCTTTTAGAGTCTTTTAGATGTTTTAGCACATTTGGAGCATATTGGAGCTTTCTGGAGCATTCTGGAGCATTCTGGAGCAAAGCAGAAGTTCGTGTTGCTGAGTACCCGATTTGAAGCATCGGTATCGATCGCTACTTCCTAGTATCGATCGATACTCATCGCAGCAGACACGACCCGTGACTTTTCCAAGAGTTGAAGAATTACAGAATTGCCCCAGAAGACTTTATTATTTACAAGAAGCCCCAAAACGTGATTTAGGTTATTTAATAGGATTTTACAACCACTTTGATGGCTATGCTTTATTCTACGCTTTATTCTAATTTGGTTTTTGGGAGAGACAACTCTGAACTCCTGTTTTCTATTGTTTTCTTTGATGATATATTCAATCATGTTGCTTTCATTCTCCATGTCTGAGTAGATCCACTTTAGGTTCAGGGTTCTCATTAGGGTTTTCTCTGAATGCTAGGTTGATTAGTTGATTAGTATTCACCATCTGAATTAGTTCTTCACCAAAGGTTGTGTTCAAAGCTAATTCTAGGTTGACGAATCTAGAACTTAGATCTTAGGATAATTGATTAAGCACGAGAGTGCGATTAATTACCTGGTAGAACTTAGGGTGAGCAAAATAACTATTCACAAAGAGATTTGGTTTAGTTGTTTTGTGAACAAATCAAACCTAATTTAAAAGCTGATTTAGACTTTAGGATTCGCAAAGAGATTTGGAATTCCTAGGATTTAGATTTAGATAGTTTTCGCAATGAGAGTTGGTTTATTATATCTTAGTGATTTGAGTTCAAGAACCGCGCTAAATCTAAATCATGTTAGTTAGTTTATCTGCATTCATTGATTTCCTGAGAAATACTCTGGGCCTATATTTTCTTCCATCGAATTTACAACCCGTTTACTGTTTATTGTTTTTGTTTCATCTGATTTGCTTAGCTTGATTCGATACTATACAATCTGTTGTGTGATTTCTGTGAGTCCTTGTGTTCGACCCCTACACTTACTACAACAACTGCTTTAGTACTTTTAGGGTATTAATTTGAGCATATCAAATTTGGCGCCGTTGTCGGGGACTCAATTTCGCCATTAGATTTTAGCTGTCGATTTTCGACTAAGTTCATCGGTATCGATCGATACTATCTAGTATCGGTCGATACTCGTCGTTTTTTTTTGTTGATATCAATCGACACCACTTGGTATCGATCAATACTCATCACGTTTTTGTTACTAACGTTCTTAACTTTTGTGTTTCAGGTGCATGCCTAATCGTGAAACCAGAGGGAACAAGAGCACTCCGCTATTTAATCTATCGTTAGAGAAGCTAGCACGTTTAGAACGCACAAGCAGAAAGGCAAAGCAAACATTAGGGATGAACAACACAGTGGTATTAAGACCTGATAAAGTTGGAGTTCTGAGAGACCAAGAGGGTCAAGTTTGCAATGAGAAAGAGCAGCGACTTGATGAAGCTGGAAACGTCATTGTCCCTCCTGCTGTTGTTGGTCAGATTGTCGCGCCAGCTGTGCAAGCCAACGTTGGGAATGCTGGGGTTGATCGAGGTAGAACACTTGATGAGCACAACAGACCTGATCAGTTCTATGCCAATCGATCTGCGATTCGCATCCCAACTTTTCAGAGGAATAATTTTGAGCTGAAACCTGCGTACTACGCTCTTGTGAGTCAAAATCTTTTCCATGGCCTATCTCATGAACACCCCATGGATCATATCGAGAGGTTCGAAGATTTGGTCACTGGTATGAAGTACAATGGAGTGCCCAATGAGTTCCTCTTCTGTAAACTTTTCCCATACTCTCTTAGTGGGGATGCTGCTTATTGGCTGAAGCAGTTGGCTCCTGGTTCGCTAACTACATGGGATGAGACGAAGAACGCATTCCTGAACAATTTCTATGATGATACGAGATCCGAGGAGCTCAGGAACAAGATCTCTCAATTTTCTCAAGGTCCAGCAGAGGCACTCAAAGCTGCTTGGACTCGTTTCAAGTCATATCAGAGAGATTGTCCGCACCATGGGTTCACCCAGGTTCAGTTGCTGGGTACTTTCTACAGAGGAATCGATTGGAGGTACCACATGGCTTTGGATAATGCGAGTAATGGGAACTTCAACACCAGGTATCCAAATGATGCGATCGTGCTAATTGAGAACTTGGCGTCTAGCAATAGCACCAAGAATGCTGACTTCGAGCGAAAGAAGCAGGCTGGAGGAATTGATGGTTCGCAGATTGCTGAGGTTCAGGCCAAGCTGGATTTTCTGATCGGGAAGTCTAAGAAGACTGTACACTTTAATTTGCTGATGGAGTCGATAATATCGGTGGAGATGAAGTGGAGGATGTTAACCACGTTGGTGGTTCTGGTTCTCAGGGTCAGCAATTTGGGTACAACAACACCCAAAACTTCAACAACAACAATCAGGAAGGTGGGTACAAGTTTGAGGGAAACCAATCTGGCTTTGGAGCAAATCAATTCACTCAGAAACCACTTCAGAGCAGCGATTTCACTCGCAACTATGGGAACTCTTTGTACCAACCAATATCTCCAAAGTCCACAGAGAGTAAAATGAAATCAATGCTTGAACAACTTCTTCAGGGACAGCAGAAGTTGCAAGTAGATTTCAATGAAAAGTTTTACTCTCTGTACATTTATCAGAATGGGAAAATTGAAGCTATCAATCTTTCTCAGAGAAAGCTGGAAACTCAGGTTGCTCAGACAGCAGCAGCTGTGAAAAGGCAGGAAGGTTTTCTTCCAGGGAAAACTGAGAATCCAAGAGTACATGTCAATGCAATCACCATAGGAAGTGCTAAGGAAGCCACTGCAGTGGTAGAAAAGGGTTTTGATGCATGAATTTTTGACGATGTTATTGAAGATGACGACTGGGATTCTGAAATCGCCCCAGTATCGATTGATACCAGCCAGTGTCGATCGATACCGGTCCAAACACCTGCACGAGTGGATAGAAAACCACGTGTATCGATCGATACTCCTCCAGTGTCGATCAATGCTGAGACGCAGGTCGAGAAGAAGGCTGAGATTGTCAAGGAGAGGGTGTACAAACCCATAATACCTTATCCTATGCCTCGTATTATGACAAAGAATAAATGGGAGGGCGCCAGAAGCAAAGCTATGTTGGATAAGTTGGTTGTGGAGTTTCATGTGGTTGATAATATATCTGACGATGAGAATTCGAACACCACCCCTGCATCGATCGATACCCTACCTGTATCGATCGATACCCACTCTGATACTGCAAAGGAGCCACATACGAGTGTTGATAGACTTCGCAAGCCCAAGAAGCTGAATCATATTCCTCAACACCTCTGAGCTACCATCACTCCAAAGCAGCTGCGTGGCTTTGAGAAGATGGTACGAAGGATTCCCCACACACTGACTTTTGAAGAAGCTTTAGAAGACCGCCCTCTGCTAAGTCACTTCAAAGATTGCAGAGAAACTCTGGAAGAGATCGAAGTACTCTTTATCGAGGCAAGACGTAAGTCACTACCGCTGAGGCAGTTGACCCAGAGGGAAGACCCGGGGAAATTCGCAGTTCCATGCTCCATCTCTGGAGTTGAATTCGATGAGTTTCTCGTTGACTCATGGACTAGCGTCAATGTAATATCAAGGGAAATTGCTGAACAATTGAAGGCTGATATAAGACCCCCTATGATGCTTCTCACGTTTGCGAACTCCTCCACCTCACCTCCATACGGTCCTATCCATGCTTTGCTTGTTAAAGTAGGAGATTGTCTTGTGCCCACAAATTTTCAGGTTGTGGAGATGAGCGAATGATCTGAGTTTTCTTTGCTCTTGGGACGATCTTTTATGGCTTCTGCTGTCGCGATCATAGACACACCTAATAAGAGACTCTCTTTCTCTTACATTGACGGAGAGGTCTACTATGATGCCATTCCCTCTAGAGGTGCTCCCACAAATGTCTCGTGCTTATCATCATATTTTGCATCATTCTAGCATCCGTTTCATTTAGGTTTCGAGTCATTTACATGTAGTTCATGATATTTCTTTAGCATTTTAGTCATTTTAGGAGTCTAGTGTGTCCACATTTAGTCCTAGAGAGTCCTTGCATGTTTTGGATCGTATTCAGGTGCTAAAGAGGAGATTCGAGACCCGAGGAGAGGAGACATAAACCATACCGACGTCACTGGTCGGTATTGGCGCTCTGTATCAAAAGCAGAGGAGTTGCACCGAGGTCACTGCTCGGTGCAACTGATCGGTATAGCCCGACGGAGGAAAACAACCTCAATACCGACGTATAACACCGAGGAGTGACATCGGTATCGAAGCTTCAGGGGATTGTACCGATGACACTGCTCGGTGCTGCCACAGGAAGAAACCCGGGGGAAAAGTCCTTAATACCGAGCAATGATACCGAGGAGTGACCTCGGTATCCACTGAAGATCACCAGCCAAACATCCCCTCAATACCGAGGCCACTGCTCGGTGCTCCTCGTCGGTGTACTAACCCAGGCTCAATACCGAGGTGTTACACCGAGCAGTGACCTCGGTATTGGCCGAACCAGAACTTTTAATCCATTTAAACCGGGTCGGTATCCGGTTTCTCCCGGGTCGACCCGGTTCGTCACTATTCACTATTTAAGCCCAAAAACCCTCTCTAAGAGTGATTTGTAAGAGATTGATCCTTTTAATTTATGCAATTTGAGTATTGTTTTCTTGATTGAATCCATCTATCTTCTACTTTCTAATCATTCAATCATCTTGATCATGAGTTTTAACACTTCTTTCCTTGGATTTGTTAAACCCATGATGATTAGTGTGTAGTCTTAAGGACCTTGGGATAGGGTAGATTAGGGTGATCAAGGGTTTGATTAGTGGTGTTTAGGGTTAGATAATCTTATATTCCTTCTTGTCTAGAGTCCCTAATGCTAGATCTAGCTTGAAAGAGTGGATCTAGATCACAAGGCATTTCATGAACACCAAGTGTTTGATGAAATGCCAAGACCAATTAGACAAGAGATTTATGTTCCTAACCTAAGATATTAGTTGTTTAGGGCATATCTTTGGTTGATATTGTTATGATCCTTAATGCTTGCTAGTTCTTAATCCACAAATGATGAATTGCTAATGGAATTGATAATTAACAAAGTGATTAATTGCTTGAAAGAGAACTAATCTAGATTAGAGATCTATTGCCTAGGAATTAGCTTCTTGAGTAAATAAACACCACTAATTGGACTTGGATCACCTTATATCATTAACCTTATCTGTTGCTCCGCTTTTGTTATTTGAATTACAAATCGTTTAGTTATTGCTTCGCTTAAATTGAACTTGAATACTTAATCACCAAATACCTTGTTTAGCTTAAATTACTTATGAACCTTGTATTCTTAGTGTTTAGAATAATCCCAATTATGGATTGATAACCTCCTTACTACATCGTGTTGGGGATATTGATACCTCCTAGAGACTAAAAAGTCTTGTATCAATTTGGCGCCGTTGCCATATTGGGATTTGTTTTAACATTAAGGTTTAGGCTCTTTGTGAGGTTAAGCTTTATTTGCAACAAAGTTACTAATCTTGTTTGCTTTCCATTGCTCTCCTTAAACCATAGGTGCATGCATACACGATCTCGAGGCAACGACAATCTAGTTGGAACAAGGGACGACATACATCGATCATACCGAGGGTTTCAAACAAGGGAAGCACGTGTGAGACAACAATAAGTCGCGAACAACATGGATCACGATGACAATGTTCCACTTGGGGACATTCTTGACAATGTGGAAATCCTCCCACATCCCGCACAAGGTGGTAATCACTACAAGAAAACAGCGTTTTAACGACTACATTTGGCGACTACAACATTAGTCGCTACGACTTGTGACTAATTAGCAACTATTTTACGACTATTTGGCGACTAGTAAGGTTTAGTCGTAATGTTGTCGCTGTTTTACGACTAAATAGAATAGTCGCTGTAGTAGTCGCTATTTTACGACTATTATATGACTATTTGAAGCTCAGTCGCCAAATTACGACTACGGTACGACTAATATTACGACGGGACTTCGTAGTCGCTAAATAGTCGCCAAATTAGCGATTAATATGCGACTATTTCGGCGGGTCGCATAGCAGTCGGTAAACAGTCGTACAAAACCGGTGTAAAACACGTTTTATTTGTTGTTTGGGTTGGTGTACCAGTTTTGAGTGACTACAATATTTAGTCGCCTTTCAGACGCTATGTAGTCGCTATGTAGTCGGTAAACAGTCGTGCAAAACCGGTGTAAAACACGTTTTATTTGTTGTTTGGGTTGGTGCACCAGTTTTGAGTGACTACAATATTTAGTCGCCTTTCAGACGCTATGTAGTCGCTATGTAGTCGGCAAATTCGTCTTTATAAACAAAATTTACCCCATTTCTTCTCCTCATTCGATCTTAAACACAAACCAATCATATTTCTTCTCCTCATTCGATTTTAAACACAAAATCAAACATATTGCTTCTGCTTATTCGATTTATTAGTTATAAAATGTCGGGAAATTACAATTATAGTAATTTCCGGGAGTGGATGTATAATAGGTTCGATGAAGAGACGGGAAATTTCTCGGAACAGTTCAGAACGGGGGTGGAGCAATTCATGACATTTGCAAATAGCCAGCCTCTAACACAGAGTAATGGCGGTAAGTTTTTCTGTCCTTGTAGTGTTTGCAAGAACGAGAAATTTATCCCGGGGACAAGAATTTGGAATCATATTTATAGCAAAGGATTTATGCCAGATTATTATGTTTGGTATAAGCATGGGGAAGATATCAATATGGCGGATTTAGGATCGAGTTATGTTGATACGACGTATATAGGTGGGAGTGAAGAAGTGGGTAATGTAGTAGAAGATAGATATGTGGATATGGTGAATGATGCATTTCGTGATAACGTGAGTTTTGATAACTATCATCAAGGTGGTACTAGTTATCAGAATGTAGAAGAACCGGTACGTAACCATTCAAAGAAATTCTACGACTTGTTAGAAGGTGCAAATAATCCACTATACGATGGTTGTCGTGAAGGTCACTCGCAGTTATCCTTAGCTGCTCGAGTCATGCAAAATAAGGCAGAATATAATATGAGTGAAAAGTTAGTGGATTCGGTTTGCGGAATCTTGACANCACCAAGAGCTAGAAACGTTGTTGGAGAAGGCGATGCCGCTAATGCTCACCAAAACCGCCAAGGCATTCAAGCTCCACCGGTGGAGAATAACAACTTCGAAGTAAAACCGGGGGTTATCAACATGGTTCAAGCAAACAAATTTCATGGCTTGTCCATGGAAGATCCCTTGGACCACATTGACCAATTTGACCGGATATGTGGTCTCACGAAGATCAATGGGGTCTCCGAAGATGGGTTCAAGCTTCGTCTCTTCCCATTCTCTTTGGGTGACAAGGCTCACCAATGGAAAAAGACATTACCCCAAGGATCTATCACTTCGTGGGATGATTGCAAACGCGCGTTACTCGCCAAATTCTTCTCACCGGCTAGAACCGCCAAGCTTCGCAACGAGATCTCAAGTTTCACACAACGATCCAATGAGTCTTTCAATGAGGCTTGGGAAAGATTTAGAAGCTACACGTCTCAATGCCCACATCACGGCTTTCGCAATGCCTCTCTCCTAAGCACACTCTACCATGGTGCTTTGCCTAAGATCCATATGCTACTTGACACGGCATCTAATAGGAACTTCTTGGCTAAAGACGTTGAGGAAGCAATGGAGCTTGTCGAGAATTTGGCCCAAAGTGACGGTACCTACGGCGACGATTATGACCGCGCCGCAAGGACCACTAGTGATTTTGATTAGAACAAACGGGCCAAAGACATGAAAGCTCTTAACGACAAGTTGGACAAGCAAGCCAATTTGATTGATAAACTACTAGTGTCTTCCCAAAAGACGGTCAACTTCGTGGATCCTTATGATGAGAACCAAGGTTATTTTCAAGAGGAGAACGTAGACATGAACACTCAAGAGGAGGTTAACTACTTGGGGAATCAAGGGAACTTCCAAAACCAAGGAAATTACCAACGCCAAGGTTTCAATCAAAACTATCGGAACCACCCCAACTTCTCCTACCGGAACACAAATGTGGAGAACCCACAAGATCAAGTCTACCCTCCACAACCTACTCAACCTCAACCCTCCACAAAAACAATTTCAACCTCAAGGGCAAGCTTCTAATACCAACAATCAAGCCTTTGTCCCAAGGAATCAATTCCAAGGGAACCAAGGTGGATTTCAACACAAAGCTCCACCCTGTTTTCAAGCACCTACGTCTAAACCGCAAGAACTTGATTTGAGCTCCATGTTCCAACAACTACTTAAGGGACAAGCGGAGATCCATACGAAGGTGGATTGCTCTTACAATGACCTCAACACAAAGATTGAGGCTTTGAACTCCAAGGTCAAACACATGGAGAACAAAGGTGTTGCTTCTTCTTCGCGTCCAGTGGGTCAACTACCGGGCAAATCCGAAGCGAATCCCAAGGAGTATGTTGATGTAATAACCTTGCGAAGTGGCACGCTTTTGCCTACAAGAGAAGCCCCTTCTCCTCGCAATGCGGACATTGAGGACCAAAGTGGGGGGGGGGTGGAACTTCAAGAAGATGAGGTGGTGAAGGAGCACGATAAGGTTGAAGAAGCTGAGAAGATCAAGCCTAGAGTTGTTGTCGCTCAAGAGAAGCCAAAGAAGAGTGTATTCATCCCAAAGCCATACGTCCCAAAGCTAGCTTTTCCCAGTCGTTTCAAGAAACAACTCATGGACAAGTATAAAGCTATTTTTGATAGCCAAATAGAGAAAGTGGAACTCACAATGCCTTTGGTGGATGCATTCTTACTTGTCCCTCAATATGCCAAGTTTTTGAAAGATGCTGTGAATGAAAGAGCCAAGGAGATGAAATCCATGGTCATTCTAACTCATGAGTGTAGTGCCATTATACAAAAGAAGATGGTACCTAAGAAGCTAGGAGACCCGAGATCCTTCACCTTGCCTTGTGCTCTTGGACCTCTAGCTTTCAATCACTGTTTATGTGATCTTGGAGCAAGCGTAAGCCTCATGCCATTTTCGGTAGCTAAGAGATTAGGCTTCACGCGCTACAAAGCATGCAACATCTCTCTAATATTGGCGGATAGGAGCGTGAGGGTTCCTATTGGTCTACTTGAGGATCTACCAATTGTAGTGAAGGATTTCATCGTCCCCACGGACTTTGTGGTTCTTGAAATGGATGAGGAACCAAAAGACCCTCTTATCTTTGGTAGACCATTCCTAGCAACCGCGAGAGCGATAATCGACGTGGGGAAGGGCAAGATAGATCTCCATTTGGGTAAAGGAGAAGTGCTTGAGTTTGATATCAACAAAGTGATGAAGAGGCCTACTATAGACGGCCAATGTTTCTACATTGAGACCATGGACGAGCTAGCCGATGAATTACTTGAAGAAATGAGAGTAGAAGACGGGTTAGAAGTGGTTTTGACGAAGGAGCACGGCGATCATGGGTT
>PKML01002466.1:100522-118742 GCA_002933935.1 Eutrema yunnanense
AACCGGGGATTTGGTGGCAAACACCATCAATACTCGCGTTTCGGACCTTGATGTGTATATGCAGATCTAAAAAAAAAAAGAGAACATAATAAGAAATAAGTATGGGGGAGAGAAAGTGATACAAAAAGTGTGAAATTGGATGGTTCCTTGTCATGATATTGTGTGGTAAAGAATCTAGAAGGTTCATGAACATTGACTGCAGCGATAAGAGCTTTATTTGAACAATGCTGCGAGATAATGTGTGGAGTCTGGAAAAACTGTGAATGTCTACGGAGAAGTACATGGTGGTTAGATCAAAAGCTGGTTAGGTGACATTTGGGTGCTTGGGAAAAAGATCTTTGCGATGGTTCCTGAATAGGTGAGTCTCCGTGTTTTCAAACCTTTTTCTCTGGTTTAGTCTTCTATTTGCTTGATGGCAAGCAAAGGCTAAGTCTGGGGGAGTTGATATATCATGGTTTTTACCCCTTTTAGGCCATGATATAAGTCCGTTTTATAGAGTCTTGATGCTATTTCGTAGTGTTTTAGAGTCTTTTACAGATCTTAGCACGTTTGGAGCAAAATTGGAGATATTGGAGCTTTCTGGAGCATTTTGGAGCAAAGCTGAAGATCGTGTTGCTGAGTACCCGATTTCATGTCAAGCATCGATCGATACCCCCTGGTATCGATCGACACTCATCAAGGCAGACACGACCCGCGACTTTAATGAAGAGTTGAAGAATTGCAACTTGGTCCTGAAGACTTTGATATTTACAAGAAGATCCCAATTCGTGTTTAGGTTATTTATAGGGATTTTACAGCCACTTTGTTGGCTATGCTTTTATTTTCTATACTTTAATTTTACTTTTAGTTTTGGTGAGACAACTCTGAACTCCTGTTTTTATTGATTTCTTTGATGATCTATTCAATCATGTTGCTTTCAATCTCCATGTCTGAGTAGATCCACTTTAGGTTCAGGGTTCTCATAAGGGTTATCTTTGAATGCTAGGTTGATTGATTTATTAGGATTCACCATTTGAATTAGTTCTTCGCCTTAGGTTGTTCTCAAAGCTAATTCTAGGTTGACGAATCTGGAACTTAGATCTTAGGATAATTGATTAGGCACGACAGTGCGATTAATTACATGATAGAACCTTAGGTGAGCAAATTGATTATTCGCAAAAAGATTTGGTTTAATTGATTTGTGAACATATCAAACCTGAACTTTAAAGCTGATGTAGACTTTAGAATTCGCAATGAGATTTGGAATTCCTAGTATTTAGATTTAGATAATTCTCGCAACGACAGTTGGTTAATTATACTTTAGTGATTTGAGGTCAAGAACAGTGCGTAATCAGAATCCTGTTAGTTAGTTTATCTGCATTCATTGATTTCCTGAGAAATACCCTGGGCCTATATTTCTTCAATTGAATTACAACTCTTTTGATTTTCTTCTGAGTAGAGGGCTAGGAAAATTTCCAGCGATCTCATTATTCTACTTAAGATGGAATGATCACACAAAGGTTGAAAGCGAGGTTAGGAAAATTTCCCGTTATACCACTATTCTCCTAAACCTTTGATACATAGAGAGGGAATAACCGGGGATTTGGTGGCAAACACCATCAATACCCGCGTTTCGGACCTTGATGTGTATATGCAGATCTAAAAAAAAGAGAGAACATAATAAGATATAAGTCTGAGGGAGAGAAAGTGATACAAAAAGTGTGAAATTGGATGGTTCCTTCTCATGATATTGTGTGGTAAAGAATCTAGAAGGTTCATGAACATTGACTGCAGCGATGAAACTGGCGATGAGAGCTTTATTTGAACAATGCTGCGAGATAATGTGTGGACTCTGGAAAAGCTGCGAATGTCTACGAAGAAATACATGGTGGTTAGATCAAAAGCTGGTTAGGTGACATTTAGGTGCTTGGGAAAAAGATCTTTGCGATGGTTCCTGAATAGGTGAGTCTCCGTGTTTTCAAACCTCTTTCTCTGGTTTAGTCTTCTATTTGCTTGAGGGCAAGCAAAGGCTAAGTCTGGGGGAGTTGATATATCATGGTTTTTACCCCTTTTAGGCCATGATATAAGTCCATTTTATAGAGTCTTTCTAGTATTTTGGAGTCTTTTAGAGTCTTTTACAGGTTTTAGCACATTTGGAGCATATTGGAGCATATTGGAGATTTCTGGAGCAAACCAGAAGTTCGTGTTGCTGAGTACCCGATTTGAAGCATCAGTATCGATCAATACCCATCGCAGTAGACACGACCCGCGACTTTTCCAAGAGTTGAAGAAGCCCCAAAACGTGATTTAGGTTATTTAATAGGATCTTACAGCTACTTTGATGGCTATGCTTTATTCTAATTTAGTTTTTGGGAGAGACAACTCTGAACTCCTATTTTTTATTGTTTTCTTTGATGATCTATTCAATCATGTTGCTTTCATTCTCCATGTGTGAGTAGATCCACTTTAGGTTCAAGGTTCTCATAAGGGTTTTCTCTGAATGCTAGGTTGATTAGTTGATTAGTATTGACCATCTGAATTTGTTCTTCACCATAGGTTGTGTTCCAAGCTAATTCTAGGTTGACGAATCTAGAACTTAGATCTTAGGATAATTGATTAGGCACGAGAGTGCGATTAATTACCTGATAGAACTTAGGGTGAGCAAAATAACTATTCACAAAGAGATTTGGTTTAGTTGTGTAGTGAACAAATCAAACCTGATTTAAAAGATGATTTAGACTTTAGGATTCGCAAAGAGATTTGGAATCCCTAGGATTTAGATTTAGATAGTTTTCGCAACGAGAGTTGGTTAATTATATCTTAGTGATTTGAGTTCAAGAACCGCGCTAAATCTGAATCATGTTTGTTAGTTTATCTGTATTCATTGATTTCCTGAGAAATACCATGGGCCTATATTTTCCTCCATCGAATTTACAACCCGTTTACTGTTTATTGTTTTTGTTTCATCTGATTTGCTTAGCTTGATTCGATACTATACAATCTATTATGTGATTTCTGTGAGTCATTGTGTTCGACCCCTATACTTACTACAACAACTGCTTTATTACTTTTAGGGTATTAATTTGAGCATATCAGTGTGGGAGAGAGGACGGTGGTAAACTTATCCCGGTCTAGCACCATAAGTAGAGCATTCAGAACCCGCAGCGTGTCGTCAAGTAGATCCGTCAACACTGAAGCAGATTCATCATGGAAGATGTGTCCTTGAGAAGATGGATGACTCTAACCCTGAGAGTTATGAAGTGGTGACGCAGGAGCGTCCTCCAGTGGAGCCGAAGCAGTCCCAGGGAGTTCTTCTCCACGGTGTTGAGGCATGGAGTTCTGGAAAAGTTGTTGTGGCGGTGGAAAGCTCCGGACATTCGGTGCTGACGTTGACGGTTGATCGTTCACGGGGAGTTGAGGTGGTGTCGACTGAGTCGGTGGAGCTTGGGCCTTTGGTTCTACGTCGGTCGTTTTTAGGCTTCCATCTTTGTGCACCACAAAACATACATTGATCTTCCTTCTCGTCATCTTTCCAGAAGATCATACAATTATTAATACAGACATCAATTGTATGATATGGGAGGCCTAAATTGCGCATCATTTTTTATGTCTCGTAATGTGAACAGGTTGACTTGTTTCCTTCTAGTAAATAGTCTGTCAAAACTTTTTACTCATATTATATTCTGCATTATTTTGCATGACTGGAGAACCTAAGGATAACTGCGAGTGACCTTCATGACAACCATCATATAATAGATTTTTGATATGCTCAAATTAATACCCTAAAAGTACTAAGCAGTAATTGCAGTATAGTAGGGGTCGAACACAAGGACTCACAGAAACACACAATAGATTATATAGTTGAGATTTAAGCTACGCGATCAATGGTATAGAAAACATGACGTAAATTCGATTGGGAGAAAGCTAGGTTCATGGTATTTCTCAGGAAATCAATGAATGCAGATAAACTAACTAACAAGATTCAGATTTAGCACGGTTCTTGAACTCAAATCACTAAGATATAGTTAACCAACTTCCGCTGGTTATTTTGCTCACCCTAGGTTCCTTTGCGAATAGTTATTTTGCTCACCAACTAAGATATTTTGCTCACACTAAGATTTAGTTAACAAGGATTCAGATATAGTTAATCAGCTTTTTAATCAGGTATGATTTGTTCACAAAACAACTAAACCAAATTCCTTTGCGAATAGTTATTTTGCTCACCCTAGGTTCTATCAGGTAATTAATTTCACTTTCGCGCCTAATCAATTATCCTAAGATCTAAGTTCTAGGTAATCAATCTAGAATTGGCTTTGCAAACAACCTATGGTGAAGAACTAATTCAGATGGTGAATCCTAATAACTAATCAATCTAGCATTCAGAGATAACCCTTATGAGAACCCTAAACCTAACAAGAGATATACTCAGACATGGAAATTGAAGCAATAAACATGTTTGAATAAATCATCAAATAAATCATAAAGAGTAACGAGAGGGTTCGAAATCTTCTCTCGAACGAACAGAGTTTCAGACTTGTCTCCCTTCAAAAAGCTCTCTCACAAAACCAAAGTAAAATAAAGCATAGCCATTAAAGTGGCTGTAAAATCATATTAAATAACCTAAATCACGTTTTGGGGCTTCTTGTAAATAATAAAGTCTTCTGGGCAATTTTGTAATTCTTAAACTCTTCCTTAAAGTTGCGGGTCGTGTCTGCCTCGATGAGTATCGACCGATACTAGGCAGTCTCGATCGACACTGAGACTTCAAATCGGGTACTCAGCTACACGAACGTCTGCTTTGCTCCAAAATGCTCCAGAAAGCTCCAATATCTCCAATTATGCTCCAAACGTGCTAAAACATGTAAAAGACTTTAAAACAATATGAAATTGTAGAAAGACTCTATAAAACGGACTTATATCATGGCTTAAAAGGGGTAAAAACCATGATATATCAACTCCCCCAGACTTAGCCTTTGCTTGCCCTCAAGCATATAGAAGACTAAACCAGAGAAAGAGGTTTGAAAACGTAGAGACTGACCTGTTCTTGAAATGTTGCAATGACCCTTTTCCCAAGCACCCAAATGTCACATAACCAGTTTTTGATCTAACCACCATGTACTTCTCCGTAGACATTCGCAACTTTCCAGACTACACACATTATTTCATAGCATCGTTCAATAAAGCCATCCTCGCCAGTTTCATCGCTGTGATTAATACCAAGAACCTTCTAGATTCTTTCCCATACAATATTATGACAAGGAACCACCCTTTTTCACACTTTCTGGTATTATTTCTCTCCCCCAAACTTATTTCTTAATATGTTTTTTCTTTTATTATTATTTTTTTTTTTTGCTTTGCATATACACATCAAGGTATGAGACGCGAGTATTGATGGTGTTAGCCACCGAATCCCCAGTTCTTCCCTCTTAACGTAACAAAGGCGTAGGCGAATAATGGCATCATAGGAAAATCTTAGCCTCGCTTCCAATCCTTTGTGTGATCATTCCTCACCAAGTAGAATAATGGGATCGTTGGAAATTTTCCTAACCCTCTACTCAGAAGAAAATCATCTCATCTTTTAATGCATCTTATTTATTAACTTGTAACAGGGAGAGAAATACCATTACTTTAAATACATGGGTTCTTTTGTCAGATACGAATGATGAATCAAGCTCTATGGGTACTAACCACATTGATGAAGTGCAAAAATTTGGCTCAGACTTTAAAGAACTTTGCTGGAAATATGAGTGTCTTCTAGTCAACTGGCAAGCCTTTGGATTTTTCATTAGTCGATCTAGAACTGATTCTGTAACAATGGTCACTTAGAAGGAAGGTCAGATCAAAAGATTCAAGAAAAAGATCACAGTCTCAGACAAAGTTTTGACTCAATAAAACAACGAATGACTCAAAAACGACTGACTCTAAGAAAAACAAAAACAAAGTCAGCGACTACCTCCCCCAGTCTTGAACAACACTGTCCCCAGTGTTATCTAGCCTAGAGTTGGTGAAAGAAAATCAAATGAACCAAGTGGATTGTGAAAAATCAAGAAGTTACCGTTCTGGAACATCGAGTATCAACCGATACACAGTTTGGTATCGATCGATACCAGGCTTAAGTCGATATGATGAACCGTCTGAATCGCTTAGGGTGTCGACTGATACAAGATATTTTGGTATCTCTAGAGTCAATTCTCTAAATGCAATTGTAGCATAAGAGGTTATCGAACCTTATCGGGATTTATCCTAATCACTAAGAATACAAGGTTCAAAGGTAATTTAAGCTAAACAAGGCAGTTTATGACTAAGTATCCGAATTTAAATTAAACAAGGCAATAACTAAACGAGTTGTAATTCAATTAACAAAAGCCGAACTAGAGATAAGGTTATTGATATAGGGTGATCCAAATCCAATTGGTGATGTTCATTAACTCAAGAAGCTAATTCCTAGGCAATAGATCTCTAATCTAGATTAGTTCTCTTTCAAGCAACTAATCACTTTGTTAATTATCAAGCCATTAACAAATCATCATTTGTGGATTAACAACTAGCAAGCACTAAGGACAATAACAAGATCAACGAAAGATATGCCCTAAACAACTAATGTCTTAGGTTAGGAACATAAGTCTCTTGTCTAGTTGGTCTTGGCATTTCATCAAACGCTTGGTGTTCATGAAATGCCTTGTGATCTAGATCCACTCTTTCAAGCTAGATCTAGCATTAGGCACTCTAAACAAGAAGGAATATAAGATTATCTAACCCTAAACACCACTAATCAAACCTTTGATCACCCTAATCTACCCTATCCCAAGGTCCTTAAGACTACTCACTAATCATCATGGGTTTAACAAGTCCAAGGAAAGAAGTGTTAAATCTCATGATCAAGATGATTGAATGATTAGAAAGTAGAAGATAGATGGAATCAATTAAGAAAACAATACTCAAATTGCATAAATTAAAAGGATCAATCTCTTACAAATCACTCTTACAGAGGGTTTTTTGCTTAAGAAAAGACTTAGCCCTACAAATTAGGTTTTTGGGCTTAAATAGTGAATAGTGACAAACCGGGTCGACCCGGGACAAACCGGGTACCGACCCGGTTTAAAAGAATAAAATGTTTTGTTTCGGCCAATACCGAGGACACAGCTCGGTGTAGCACCTCGGTATTGAGCCTGGGTATTTCACACCGACGAGCCAATATCGAGCAGTGGCCTCGGTACTGAGGCGATTGTTCTTCAGTGAATACCGAGGTCACTCCTCGGTATCCCTGCTCCGTATTAAGGACTTTTTCCCCCGGGTTCTTTCTGTGGCAGCACCGAGCTGTGACACCGAGCAGTGACATCGGTGTAATCCTATGAAGCTGTGACAACGAGCAGTGACTTTCTTCGGGAAGCTTTTCTTCAATGGGGACGAGGTCTTCTATCCTCATCCTAGACAAGTGATCCGCTACTCCGTTCTCTATGCCTTTCTTGTCTACCATCTCCAAATCGAATTCTTGGAGTAGCAAGATCCAACGTAATAACCTCGGTTTCGTGTCCTTCTTTGCATGAATGTATCTTAAAGCCGCGTGATCGGTGTAAACAATCACCCTTGAACCAACAACATAAGATCTAAACTACTCCATGGCAAAGACTACGGCCAACAACTCCTTCTCCGTGGTTACATACCTAGTTTGAGCATCATCTAGAGTTCTACTAGCATAGTAGATCACATTGGTCTTCTTGTCTTTCTTTTGACCCAAAACAGCTGCAACCGCATAGTCGCTAGCATCACACATGATTTCAAACGAAAGGTTCCAATCCGGTGCTTGGACTATAGGGGCGCTAATCAACGCTTTCTTGATCTCTAGGAATGCCTCCATGCACTCCTCATCAAACACAAACTCGACCTCCTTGCAAAGCAACCGGGAGAGGGGTCTAGTAATAATTGAAAAATCCTTGATGAACCTTCGGTAGAAACCCGCATGACCCAAGAAATACCGGATGTAACACCCCCGATTCCGACCTAAGAAATTGTCCATCATCTCCTACGCCGAAACCGGGAGGGGTGTTACAGCTATAGTGAAGGGAGAACCGCCAAGACGGTCTAGCTAGGAAAGCATCCCATACTACCTTCCCGGCCGGACTATCTCGACTGATTGCATCTCTTTTATACCCTTTGACCGATGGCCTAAGGCTTTGCAACCCGTACCGCCCGTCAAAGGTTGTTTCGGCCCGGACTAGGCCTAGTATCCTAAGAAACTCGAGGTTTTAAGCTTGAAAACATCTTTATTAAAAACTTTGAAAACGTCTTTCACGGCGGATGCATCCTTCTTAAAATCTTTTTGAAAAACCCTTTTTGAAAACAACCAAAAATTCCTTTTCACTAACACTGAAATCTACTCTGGTGGTCCTAATGCTCGGCGCCTCCTTCTAACTAATTCTAAGGCTACCTGCAAGAAATTTGTAAAATATAATGAGTATTCCTAGTGAATACTCAGTGAGCTAAGGACCCTACCCTGCAAGTTAGTACCCCAACCCACTAACAACCTACCCCAGATAGCCGAAGCCTAAGAAGGAAGCACCGCACTAGACCAACCTAGCCTAATGTGCATTCCTGTTTACACACACACAACCGGTATGCTGGCTTACCGAACCAGCATACCAACACAGAATGGCACACTCGCCCAGAGTGCGCTGCGCGGAAGCTAAACAAACAACAACCATGCGCTAAAGGCATTTTAGCGACATAACTTTGGCACACAAACGATGCTGAGAGCTCTCTCATCTTCGATGTATCGAACAACCCCACCCCGTGCCCCTGCCTAATCACCACACAGGATCATAGACGTCCATAGGTGGTTTCGAACTACACCACGATGTATCGAAAAACCCCACCTCATGGCCCCTGCCTAATCACCACACAGGATCATAGACGTCCACACACGAACGGAGTCCTCAGACTCCGAACCTCAGCAATCGCAGTCGTTACAGACTCGAACGATCACTATGCACCGTCGTGCATTTCTCGGCCAAGGGCGCGACCCCAGTACCTCCGAGACTCTCTAGGTGGTTTCGAACTACATCATCGGGCTAAACCCGCCCGTCACACCACATAGGCCTCCTGCCTATCAACTCCGAACATGCCACCTCACTGGGCATGTCGGTCACACGCAAGTTATGGGCTTTCACGCACCACAACGGCAAACAAATGGTTAAGGTTCACACGAACCTCAACCGCACACAAATATCTTAGACAAGAACACCTGGCGGAGCCAACGCACGTGGCTGCTCCCACCTTGTTCTTGCCGTAAGATCTATACTACAACTCAACAACAATTAACCCCCAACAGGTTAATTCAAATAATTTCCAAAGCTCACCTCGAGTAAAGGCTGGAAAACGGATAAGTCTTAGGCTCTTGGATAACACCTTCCAAGCCGAGCTCACTCTCGGTTTAAACCGTGAGGTTTAAGCCAAACTTACTTCCGATCACTTTCTCTCTCTACCTTACTCTCTAGCTTCTCTCTAGAAATTTTTTTTAAGATCTTAAGGAGGTGTGAACTTACCTTTGGTCTTAAGGGGGTATTTATAGGCATGGGGGAGGTGTGGAGAGTGCTTGCCACTTGTGCCACTTGTGCCACTTGCCCAAAGACTAGTCAAAGACTTTGGCACCAAGTTTCTTCATCTTTGACCACATTTTTCACATGTGTATTTAGGTAGGTCAAAACTTAGCTTTTGACTCCTAGGCCTAAGCTTTGATCCATACCTTTGCTTTAAGTACTTTCATGTCCCCCTTGGATGAGACAAAGCAATCGCTAGCCCCTAGGCTAGTGATTTGATGTTTTGACCGGTCATGTGGCCATGGTTTGGCCACACGGCCCATTTTCCACCACTCGTCCGTTTTTCGTGAAATTGCCTTCCGTCTTGGATTTTCTTCATGCGATTGACCCGGCAAACTTGATCTCTCATTTTTTCCGACGTGTGCCACGGTTCGGATAGTTCATGGCCCGCTCGACCAAAATTTGAAAACTCGGGAAATCTTGATTTTTCTGGATGGAAAGCTTTCTTTTCTTGTCCAAAAATTTCTGGTCCAGTCGAAATTTCGTTTGGATCGGATTTTCCTAGCTTTGGGAAGGTTTTTACCTTTCTCTCGGCTACAAATCTCTCCCTCGGCTAAAACTGCTGATTTTCCTTCGGCTAAAAATCTTCTCTCGGCTGAACTGCCTCTCTCGGCTGGAACTGCATCTTCTCTCGGCTAAAACTGCTTCTCCTCGACAAGACTGAAATTTTAGCCGGCTGAAACAGACTTGATCGGATAACTCTTTTTCCGTTCGAGTTGTCCGAATTCTGACTCGACCAATGTTTTTCTTTTGTCCTGATCCTTTGGGAAATGTTTTCCCTCAGTCGCTCCTCGACTTTTGGTTTTTCTCTCGATCATCGACCAAAAATTACCTCACCGGACGGGTTATCACATCCTCCCCCCCCTTATTTAGAATTCGTCCCGAATTCTCCTAAGGTCGGAGTGATTCCCTTCCTTCGTTGTGATGTCTTCCTTGGCTCGTACGAATTCCTCCTGAATTCTTGCGTGAGCAACCGCTTCGTCTTGTGAACTCCTTTCGGAAATCTCTCCTAGATCTCGCATTGAAGTCTTCTGTTCCTCCTTCACGCCTTGGTTGATACCAACCTTTTAAGATACCAACTTCTGAACTGCCAACTTCTTTCCTGGTAGACGACTCTCGTCTTTTCACCATTTTGTTTACCCCAGCTTGACTCTCCTGGTATACTTCTTTCTGTCGATGCAGCCGTTCCCTTGGCTTTCTAGCATCGTCATCATCATCATTCTGGTATATGTCCCGGTTGGCCTCTTGCCTGTCATCCGGTTTCTGTCTANCTAACATGATGGATATGTGAAGGAATATGGTCCGATCTTATGTTGAGATGTTCAGTTTTGTGATGATATGGAAAGATGAAGTTTCAAAGATTGGAGGTCCAAGAGTGAAGGGAGAATTCATAAGTTTAAATGCAAGTGTTGTATGATTGTTTAATCATGTATTTTTCTTTGTAACCATTGTTTCATTGGTCTTTTGTACCATTGTAATATTGGTCTTTTGTACCATTGTTTCATATATAAAAATAAATATAATAAAATATGACATTTTTTATTATTATTATTACAAATATTCCAAAAATATTCCAAAAATATATTACAATTAAAAAAAATAAAATCCATTTTGTAATTTATTTTGGGTAATTATAAAATAAATCAATAATACAAATAATTTGCTATCTTTGTAAAACAAACTGCTATTATTAATGAGTTTTAATAACAATTATAACACGCTATTATAAATATTAATAATTGCAGAGAGAGGAACGCTATCGTTGTTAAATTAACTATAGCGTACGTCAAGTCCGCTATCTAAAGTGCCCGACCTACAATGACGGGCGCTGTCAGAGCGTTTTAGGAAACGCTATGGTAGTTGAATCATAGCATTTAACAGCCGCTATTAATACCCATATTTCTTGTAGTGATATTTCACATATTTACATATGCTACATATGTCACATACTGCACATATGTCTTAAACTACTCTACTAGTGACTCGGTTCGTCCCCCTGACTACCGATCACTTTACTTGCACATGGTCCTAGCCCTCTCGGCTCTCATGTGACTTATTCACTCAAAAAAATATAAACATGAGATTAGAACCCTACTTACCTCGCGTTTGGATGGAGGGTTTCCCTGCTATCTAACCTAGATACTACCTAAAAGTCACGCCGAACCAATCCATGGATCCTCCTGATCCATCGGTTTTGCCTGACTCGGCGGTCTCTTCCGAATCGCTTGCGCCATTGGATGTCGTCGAGCTCGAGGTAGTATGAGTGCCGGATCGCGCGGGTTCATCTTCCTGAGGGTCCATTCCAAATCCGCAAGTATAACATAACCCCATTGGCGGTAATAGATGTCTTCCGAACTCTGTGCTGTGACAAGCCCAGGTTGAGTGGCCTCTTATGCCACAATGTTTGCATGGTCCCCTTAAATGTAAGGGAGTCATGTCCCTTCTTTGGGCTGGTGTTCTTCCATGGTATGGCCTTACGGGCATCCTTGCCTGTTCGTCCTCTTCAGGGGATGGTGGCTCCCCATCCGTTCCTTCATTTTGTTCGTCATTCTCTGATTCCTCGGAATAGTGATATTGCAAGACTACCGCATCTTCTTCGATTTCTTCTTCTTATGCTTCCTCTGGGTTGTTTCCGTCATAGTTTCTTAGCAACGACTGAATCTCTTCATGGCTTAACGTTCTTGGCTCATCCAAAGTCATGTCCCGAGCTAAATGAGGTCTCCATGCTCGGTTCCATTGGTTGACAAGGTGATCATCCTTGTCCCACCAATGAAACACATTTCGCCTCATCTCCCGGTTTCGTAGGACTTGTTCACGGGCTATTGGACTCGCTCGTCTCCTTCTCTTTCCGCATCGAAAGTGACGGTTCCTCTCCAGCGGTCATGCTGTTCTTGGACCATCCGTTCTGCTTCAGCTCGTCTTGCTGCTAGCTCTTCCGTTGTTCTCTGCTCCGTGTCAGGATGCTTATGATCGTCGGTTCGATCTTTCCATGGTTCTTGCGGCGCATAGATGCATTCCATGTTGTACATGTATGGCATGTGAATCCTTGCGGAAATCTCCGGTCCGCTTGAGATTGACATGTCCGACGCTGACGTGATCGTTATGTCTTCTCTGCCGCTCCAACTCGAGGTATCGGATGATATCTCGATGGTTTCGGGTCCTACCCGTTCCCACACTTCCACATCGGAATATGCCGTTGGTACTGGCATAATCCTTCCATAAGGTTGGATTGCTTCCATCTCGTTTTCTCCTCCTGGTGCTTGTGGAATGGATCCCATATCCATGTCCAGGTCAAGCCCATCGAACATCTCGGTATCGTTTAGGATTGTTTCCCAAAACGCCTCATCGTTTTCTATCTCGGGATCGGCTTCGGACGATGTATCCGAATCGATGAGATAGATCTCTTGCACTGAATCTGAACTCTCATCATTGGTTGAGTTCGAATCGTCACATGAGTTGGATCCTCCCGATCCGTAAGACATCGGCCAACGGTTAACTTGCCTCCCCTCAGAACCAGGTGTCCACTCCGTATATCTCTCATACTTTCCCCGTCTCCTCGACATCCTGCGATTACTCAACAAGACAAGTCAGTCACAAGGGTTTTTCCTAAATCATAATGACGTCGAGCAACCAGATTCCTAATAGTGTTAGTGAGACTCTATTTTTTTTACTCGAAAAACGTTTGAAAACTCGGTTCTTGTGAGCATGATCAGGAACCATGCTCTGATACCAACTTCTGTAACACCCCCGATTCCGACCTAAGAAATTGTCCATCATCTCCTACGCCGAAACCGGGAGGGGTGTTACAATTATAGTGAAGGGAGAACCGCCAAGACGGTCTAGCTAGGAAAGCATCCCATACTACCTTCCCGGCCGGACTATCTCGACTGATTGCATCTCTTTTATACCCTTTGACCGATAGCCTAAGGCTTTGCAACCCGTACCGCCCGTCAAAGGTTGTTTCGGCCCGGACTAGGCCTAGTATCCTAAGAAACTCGAGGTTTTAAGCTTGAAAACATCTTTATTAAAAACTTTGAAAACGTCTTTCACGGCGGATGCATCCTTCTTAAAACCTTTTTGAAAAACCCTTTTTGAAAACAACCAAAAATTCCTTTTCACTACCACTGAAATCTACTATGGTGGTCCAAATGCTCGGCGCCTCCTTCTAACTAATTCTAACGCTACCTGCAAGAAATCTGTAAAATATAATGAGTATTCCTAGTGAATACTCAGTGAGCTAAGGACCCTACCCTGTAAGTTAGTACCCCAACCCACTAACAACCTACCCCAGATAGCCGAAGCCTAAGAAGGAAGCACCGCACTATACCAACCTAGCCTAATGTGCATTCCTGTTTACACACACACAACCGGTATGCTGGCTTACCGAACCAGCATACCAACACAGAATGGCAAACTCGCCCAGAGTGCGCTGCGCGGAAGCTAAACAAACAACAAGCATGCGCTAAAGGCCTTTTAGCGACATAACTTGGGCACACAAACGATGCTTAGAGCTCTCTCATCTTCGATGTATCGAACAACCCCACCCCGTGGCCCTGCCTAATCACCACACAGGATCATAGACGTCCACAGGTGGTTTCGAACTACACCATGATGTATCGAAAAACCCCACCTCGTGGCCCCTGCCTAATCACCACACAGGATCATAGACGTCCACACACGAACGGAGTCCTCAGACTCCGAACCTCAGCAATCGCAGACGTTACGGACTCGAACGATCACTATGCACCGTCGTGCATTTCTCGGCCAAGGGCGCGACCCCAGTACCTCCAAGACTCTCTAGGTGGTTTCGAACTACATCCTCGGGCTAAACCCGCCCATCACACCACATAGGCCTCCTGCCTATCAACTCCGAACATGCCACCTCACTGGGCATGTCGGCCACACGCAAGTTATGGGCTTTCACGCACCACAACGGCAAACAAATGGTTAAGGTTCACACGAACGTCAACCGCACACAAATATCCTAGACAAGAACACCTGGCGGAGCCAACGCACGTGGCCGCTCCCACCTTGTTCTTGCCGTAAGATCTATACTACAACTCAACAACAATTAACCCCCAACAGGTTAATTCAAATAATTTCCAAAGCTCACCTCGAGTAAAGGCTGGAAAACGGATAAGTCTTAGGCTCTTGGATAACACCTTCCAAGCCGAGCTCACTCTCGGTTTAAACCGTGAGGTTTAAGCCAAAACTTACTTCCGATCACTTTCTCTCTCTACCTTACTCTCTAGCTTCTCTCTAGAAATTTTTCTAAGATCTTAAGGAGGTATGAACTTACCTTTGGCCTTAAGGGGGTATTTATAGGCATGGGGGAGGTGTGGAGAGTGCTTGCCACTTGTGCCACTTGTGCTACTTGTGCCACTTGCCCAAAGACTAGTCAAAGCCTTTGGCACCAAGTTTCTTCATCTTTGACCACATTTTTCACATGTGTATTTAGGTAGGTCAAAACTTAGCTTTTGACTCCTAGGCCTAAGCTTTGATCCATACCTTTGCTTTAAGTCCTTTCATGTCCCCCTTGGATGAGACAAATCAATCGCTAGCCCCTAGGCTAGTGATTTGATGTTTTGACCGTCATGTGGCCATGGTTTGGCCACACGGCCAATTTTCCCCCACTCGTCCGTTTTTCGCGAAATTGCCTTCCGTCTTGGATTTTCTTCATGCGATTGACCCGGCAAACTTGATCTCTCATTTTTTCCGACGTGCGCCATGGTTCGGATCGTCCATGGCCCGCTCGACCAAAATTTGAAAAGTTAGGAAATCTTGATTTTTCTGGATGGAAAGCTTCCTTTTCTTGTCCAAAAATTTCTGGTCCAGTCAAAATTTCGTTTGGATCAGATTTTCCTAGCTTTGGGAAGGTTTTTACCTTTATCTCGGCTAAAAATCTCTCCCTCGGCTAAAACTGCTGATTTTCCTTCGGCTAAAAATCTTCTCTCGGCTGAACTGCCTCTTTCGGCTGGAACTGCATCTTCTCTCGGCTAAAACTGCTTCTCCTCGACAAGACTGAAATTTTAGCCGGCTGAAACAGACTTGATCGGATAACTCTTTTTCCGTTCGAGTTGTCCGAATTCTGACTCGACCAATGTTTTTCTTTTGTCCCGATCCTTTGGGAAATGTTTTCCCTCAGTCGCTCCTCGACTTTTGGTTTTTCTCTCGATCATCGACCAAAAATTACATCACCGGACGGGTTATCACACCGGATGTCTTTGACCGTCTTAGGCGGCTCCAAACTAACCATCACCTCAATCTTGGCTTTGTCCACCTCTATGCCCTTTTCGGAGATCTTGTGTCCTAGCACGATTCCCTCACGTACCATAAAATGGCACTTCTCCCAATTGAGCACCAAGTTTGCTTCTTCGCATCGTTGCAAGACCCTACAAAGATTGGACAAGCAAACACCAAAAGAAGATCCATACACGGAGAAGTCGTCCATAAAGACTTCTACCATGTCTTCAATAAGATTGGAAAAAATGGACATCATACACCCTTGGAAAATTGCGGGAGCATTACACAACCCGAACGGCATCCTTCGATATGCGAATGTACCGTAAGGACATGTGAAGGTTGTTTTCTCTTGGTCATTCGGGTGTATGGGTATTTGAAAGAACCCCGAATAACCGTCTAGGAAACAATAAAAAGGATGATTAGCGAGACGTTCAAGCATTTGGTCTATGAAAGGTAACGGGAAGTGATCTTTTCGAGTGGATGAGTTTAACTTCCTATAGTCAATGCACATCCTATGCCCGGTTATCGTCCTAGTAGGAATCATTTCATTCTTGTCATTTCTAACAACCGTCATCCCCCTTTTCTTAGGCACGCATTGAACCGGGGAGACCCACGTACTATCCGATATTGGATAGATAATCCCCGCGTCCAAGAGCTTAAGAATCTCTCTCTTTACAACATCTTTCAAATTAGGATTTAACCTTCTTTGATGTTCAATAGAGGTCCTTGATTCATCCTCTAAATGGATTCTATGCGTGCACAAACTTGGGGAAATACCCTTGATATCATCTAAAGAATAGCCAATTGCTTTCCTATACTTCCTAAGTTCCACAAGAAGGGAGGATAGTTCGTTTTCATCTAGACTCTCATTCACAATAACCGGGTAAGACTCATTTGGACCTAAGAGCTCGCTCCAATCGTCCTCCTCAAAACTAGTCTTACCATTGCTAGTCTCTTCGAAAGCTAAAAACGAACTCTTCTTGAACCGTGGTACCCCGGATGCACAACTCAATAAATGTGGTATCCTTGTCGACCGGCTTGTGAGAATCCATGAGAAGCTCATAGCCTTGACTTTCCTTGCTCAAAAACCCATGATCGCCGTGCGCCTTCGTCAAAACCACTTCTAACCCGTCTTCCACTCTCATTTCTTCAAGTAATTCATCGGCCAATTCATCCATGGTCTCAATGTAGAAACATTGCCCGTCTATAGTGGGCTTCTTCATTACTTTGATGATGTCAAACTCAAGCACTTCTCCCTTACCCAAATGGAGATCTATCTTGCCCTTCTTTACGTCTATTATTGCTCCCGCAGTTGCTAGGAGCGGTCTACCAAAGATAAGGGGGTCTTTTGGTTCCTCATCCATTTCAAGAACCACAAAGTCCGTGGGGACGATAAAATCCTTCACCACAATTGGTAGATCCCCAAGTAGACCAATAGGGACTCTCACGCTCCTATCCGCCAATATTAGAGAGATGTTGCATGCTTTGTAGCGCGTGAAGCCTAATCTCTTAGCTACCGAGAATGGCATGAGGCTCACACTTGCTCCAAGATCACATAAGCAATGATTGAAAGCTAGAGGTCCAAGATCACAAGGCAAGGTGAAGGATCCCGGGTCTCCTAGCTTCTTGGGTACCATCTTCTTTTGTATAATGGCACTACACTCATGAGTTAGGATTACCATGGATTCCATCTCCTTGGCTCTTTCATTTACCGCATCTTTCAAAAACTTGGCATATTGGGGGACAAGTAAGAATGCATCCACCAAAGGCATTGTGAGTTCGACTTTCTCCATTTTCCTATCAAAAATAGCTTTATACTTGTCCATGAGTTATTTCTTGAAACGACCGGGAAAAGGTAGCTTTGGGACGTATGGCTTTGGGACGAACACATTCTTCTTTGGCTCCTCTTGAGCACCAACAACTCTAGGCTTAATCTTCTCTACTTCTTCAACCTTCTCGTGCTCCTTTACTACCTCATCGTCTTGAAGTTTCACCCCCCCCCCACTTTGGTCCTCAATGTCCGCATTGAGAGGAGAAGGGGCTTCTCTTGTAGGCAAGAGCGTGCCACTTCGCAAGGTTATTGCATTGACATACTCCTTGGGACTCGCCTCGGATTTGCCCGGTAGTTGACCTTGTGGACGCGAAGACGAAGCCATACCTTTGTTCTCCATGTGTTTGACCTTGGAGTTCAAAGCCTCAATCTTTGTGTTGAGGTCATTGTAAGAGTAATCCACCTTCGTATGGATCTCCGCTTGTCCCTTAAGTAGTTGTTGGAACATGGAGCTCAAATCAAGTTCTTGCGGTTTAGACGTAGGTGCTTGAAAACCGGGTGGAGCTTTGTGTTGAAATCCACCTTGGTTCCCTTGGAATTGATTCCTTGGGACAAAGGCTTGATTGTTGGT
>PKML01002466.1:119307-134875 GCA_002933935.1 Eutrema yunnanense
GTTTACACACACACAACCGGTATGCTGGCTTACCGAACCAGCATACCAACACAGAATGGCAAACTCGCCCAGAGTGCGCTGCGCGGAAGCTAAACAAACAACAAGCATGCGCTAAAGGCCTTTTAGCGACATAACTTGGGCACACATACGATGCTTAGAGCTCTCTCATCTTCGATGTATCGAACAACCCCACCCCGTGGCCCTGCCTAATCACCACACAGGATCATAGACGTCCACAGGTGGTTTCGAACTACACCATGATGTATCGAAAAACCCCACCTCGTGGCCCCTGCCTAATCACCACACAGGATCATAGACGTCCACACACGAACGGAGTCCTCAGACTCCGAACCTCAGCAATCGCAGACGTTACGGACTCGAACGATCACTATGCACCGTCGTGCATTTCTCGGCCAAGGGCGCGACCCCAGTACCTCCGAGACTATCTAGGTGGTTTCGAACTACATCCTCGGGCTAAACCCGCCCGTCACACCATATAGGCCTCCTGCCTATCAACTCCGAACATGCCAACTCACTGGGCATGTCGGCCACACGCAAGTTATGGGCTTTCACGCACCACAACGGCAAACAAATGGTTAAGGTTCACACGAACGTCAACCGCACACAAATATCTTAGACAAGAACACCTGGCGGAGCCAACGCACGTGGCCGCTCCCACCTTGTTCTTGCCGTAAGATCTATACTACAACTCAACAACAATTAACCCCCAACAGGTTAATTCAAATAATTTCCAAAGCTCACCTCGAGTAAAGGCAGGAAAACGGATAAGTCTTAGGCTCTTGGATAACACCTTCCAAGCCGAGCTCACTCTCGGTTTAAACCGTGAGGTTTAAGCCAAAACTTACTTCCGATCACTTTCTCTCTCTACCTTACTCTCTAGCTTTTCTCTAGAAATTTTTCTAAGATCTTAAGGAGGTATGAACTTACCTTTGGCCTTAAGGGGGTATTTATAGGCATGGGGGAGGTGTGGAGAGTGGTTGCCACTTGTGCCACTTGCCCAAAGACTAGTCAAAGCCTTTGGCACCAAGTTTCTTCATCTTTGACCACATTTTTCACATGTGTATTTAGGTAGGTCAAAACTTAGCTTTTGACTCCTAGGCCTAAGCTTTGATCCATACCTTTGCTTTAAGTCCTTTCATGTCCCCCTTGGATGAGACAAATCAATCGCTAGCCCCTAGGCTAGTGATTTGATGTTTTGACCGTCATGTGGCCATGGTTTGGCCACACGGCCCATTTTCCCCCACTCGTCCGTTTTTCGCGAAATTGCCTTCCGTCTTGGACTTTCTTCATGCGATTGACCCGACAAACTTGATCTCTCATTTTTTCCGATGTGCGCCATGGTTCGGATCGTCCATGGCCCGCTCGACCAAAATTTGAAAAGTCAGGAAATCTTGATTTTTCTGGATGGAAAGCTTCCTTTTCTTGTCCAAAAATTTCTGGTCCAGTCAAAATTTCGTTTGGATCAGATTTTCCAAGCTTTGGAAAGGTTTTTACCTTTATCTCGGCTAAAAATCTCTCCCTCGGCTAAAACTGCTGATTTTTCTTCGGCTAAAAATCTTCTCTCGGCTGAACTGCCTCTCTCGGCTGGAATTGCATCTTCTCTCGGCTAAAACTGCTTCTCCTCGACAAGACTGAAATTTTAGCCGGCTGAAACAGACTTGATCGGATAACTCTTTTTCCGTTCGAGTTGTCCGAATTCTGACTCGACCAATGTTTTTCTTTTGTCCCGATCGTTTGGGAAATGTTTTCCCTCAGTCGCTCCTCGACTTTTTGTTTTTCTCTCGATCATCGACCAAAAATTACCTCACCGGACGGGTTATCACACCGGATGTCTTTGACCGTCTTAGGCGGCTCCAAACTAACCATCACCTCAATCTTGGCTTTGTCCACCTCTATGCCCTTTTCGGAGATCTTGTGTCCTAGCACGATTCCCTCACGTACCATAAAATGGCACTTCTCCCAATTGAGCACCAAGTTTGCTTTTTCGCATCGTTGCAAGACCCTACAAAGATTGGACAAGCAAAAACCAAAAGAAGATCCATACACGGAGAAGTCGTCCATAAAGACTTCTACCATGTCTTCAATAAGATTGGAAAAAATGGACATCATACACCCTTGGAAAGTTGTGGGAGCATTACACAACCCGAACGGCATCCTTCGATATGCGAAGGTACCGTAAGGACATGTGAAGGTTGTTTTCTCTTGGTCATTCGGGTGTATGGGTATTTGAAAGAACCCCGAATAACCGTCTAGGAAACAATAAAAAGGATGATTAGCGAGACGTTCAAGCATTTGGTCTATGAAAGGTAACGGGAAGTGATCTTTTCGAGTGGATGAGTTTAACCTCCTATAGTCAATGCACATCCTATGCCCGGTTATCGTCCTAGTAGGAATCATTTCATTCTTGTCATTTCTAACAACCGTCATCCCCCCTTTCTTAGGCACGCATTGAACCGGGGAGACCCACGTACTATCCGATATTGGATAGATAATCCCCGCGTCCAAGAGCTTAAGAATCTCTCTCTTTACAACATCTTTCAAATTAGGATGTCGATCGATCATCATAAGCATCCACAAAGTTGACCGTCTTTTGGGAAGACACTAGTAGTTTATCAATCAAATTGGCTTGCTTGTCCAACTTGTCGTTAAGAGCTTTCATGTCTTTGGCCCGTTTGTTCTCATCAAAATCACTAGTGGTCCTTGCGGCGCGGTCATAATCGTCGCCGTAGGTACCGTCACTTTGGGCTAAATTCTCGACAAGCTCCATTGCTTCCTCAACGTCTTTAGCCAAGAAGTTCCCGTTAGATGCCGTGTCAAGTAGCATACGGATTTTTGGCAAAGCACCACGGTAGAGTGTGCTTAGAAGAGAGGCATTACTAAAGCCGTGATGTGGGCATTGAGACGTGTAGCTTCTAAATCTTTCCCAAACCTCGTTGAAAGACTCATTGGATCGTTGTGTGAAACTTGAGATCTCGTTGCGAAGCTTGGCGGTTCTAGCCGGTGAGAAGAATTTGGCGAGAAACGCGCGTTTGCAATCATCCCACGAAGTAATAGATCCTTGGGGTAAGGTCTTTTCCCATTTGTGAGCCTTGTCACCCAAAGAGAATGGGAAGAGACGAAGCTTGAACCCATCTTCGGAGACCCCATTGATCTTCGTGAGACCACATATCCGGTCAAATTGGTCAATGTGGTCCAAAGGATCCTCCATGGACAAGCCATGAAATTTGTTGGCTTGAACTATGTTGATAACCCCCGATTTTACTTCGAAGTTGTTATTCTGCACCGGTGGAGCTTGAATGCCTTGGCAGTTTTGGTGAGTATTAGCGGCTTAAGTCAATATGATGAACCGTCTGAATCGCGTATGGTGTCGACTGATACAAGATATTTTGGTATCTCTAGAGTCAATTCTCTAAATGCAATTGTAGCATAAGAGGTTATCGAACCTTATCGGGATTTATCCTAATCACTAAGAATGCAAGGTTCAAAGGTAATTTAAGCTAAACAAGGCAGTTTATGACTAAGTATCCGAATTTAAATTAAACAAGGCAATAACTAAACGAGTTGTAATTCAATTAACAAAAGCGGAACTAGAGATAAGGTTATTGATATAGGGTGATCCAAATCCAATTGGTGATGTTCATTAATTCAAGAAGCTAATTCCTAGGCAATAGATCTCTAATCTAGATTAGTTCTCTTTCAAGCAACTAATCACTTTGTTAATTATCAAGCCATTAACAAATCATCATTTGTGGATTAACAACTAGCAAGCACTAAGGACAATAACAAGATCAACCAAAGATATGCCCTAAACAACTAATGTCTTAGGTTAGGAACATAAGTCTCTTGTCTAGTTGGTCTTGGCATTTCATCAAACACTTGGTGTTCATGAAATGCCTTGTGATCTAGATCCACTCTTTCAAGCTAGATCTAGCATTAGGGACTCTAAACAAGAAGGAATATAAGATTATCTAACCCTAAACACCACTAATCAAACCTTTGATCACCCTAGTCTACCCTATCCCAAGGTCCTTAAGACTACTCACTAATCATCATGGGTTTAACAAGTCCAAGGAAAGAAGTGTTAAATCTCATGATCAAGATGATTGAATGATTAGAAAGTAGAAGATAGATGGAATCAATTAAGAAAACAATACTCAAATTGCATAAATTAAAAGGATCAATCTCTTACAAATCACTCTTAGAGAGAGTTTTTTGCTTAAAAAAAGACTTAGCCCTACAAATTAGGTTTTTGGGCTTAAATAGTGAATTGTGATAAACCGGGTCGACCCGGGACAAACCGGGTACCGACCCGGTTTAAAAGGATAAAATGTTTTGTTTCGGCCAATACCGAGGACACAGCTCAGTGTAACACCTCGGTATTGAGCCTGGGTATTTCACACCGACGAGCCAATACCGAGCAGTGGCCTCGGTACTGAGGCGATTGTTCTTCAGTGAATACCGAGGTCACTCCTCGGTATCCCTGCTCCGTATTAAGAACTTTTTCCCCCGGGTTCTTCCTGTGGCAGCACCGAGCAGTGACATCGGTGTAATCCCCTGAAGCTTTGGTATCGATGTCACTCCTCGGTGTTATACGTCGGTATTGAGCGTCCTTTTCTCCGTCGAACAATACCGATCAGTTGCACCGAGCAGTGACCTCGGTGCAACCCCTCTGCTTTCGATACCGAGCACCAGTACCGAGCACCAGTACCGAGCAGTGATCTCGGTACGGTCCTTCTGCTTTCGATATCGAGCACCAGTACCGAGCAGTGACCTCGGTACGGTCTCTGTCTCCTCTCCTCGGGTCTCGAATCTCCTCGTTAACACCTGAAATACGATCCAAAACATGCAAGGACTCTCTAGGACTAAATGTGGACACACTAGACTCCTAAAATGACTAAAATGCTAAAGAAGTATCATGAACTACATGTAAAAGACTCGAAACCTAAATGAAACAGATGCTAGAATGATGCAAAACATGATGATATCAATCCCCCCAAACTTACTTCTTTGCTTGTCCTCAAGCAAAAGCATCACTAAAAGAGTTCAAGTCCAAGTGCAAACTCTAAAGTATGATAAAACATGTCTACTCAAAAGGGGTTAGCCATGCTCATCCTTACATGAACCAAGCTCAAATCTCAACCTACACAAGCCTTCAAATCATCCAATCCTTTAACATTTATTAGACTTTTTCCAAGTGAATGATGCTTATGCAAGGCAAGTGAATGCATTTGGCTAGGGTAGAGGTTTCGAGATAAAGGTGATCTCGATACAAGTGACGGTTTCCGAGCGAGGGTTTCTCTCAAAAGGAATCCACTAATGCAAAATGCTAAGAGTAAAGCCCAATAGATGCATACAAGGTCGACTTCCATCTACCTAAATGTCCCATATCGAACTTGTCCCCTAATCTCTAAATCCTAATGAAGATCCTCCTAAGCTACCCTTTTTGCAAGGCGTTTTGCCTTTACTACTCATATCACCTCACTTTCCTTTTCTCTTTAAACAATTAGGGGATTTCCTTCTTCACCAAACGGTTTGGCTTTCAACATTTTTCTTTACTTAGCTCTTCTTTATTTTCTCTAGTCTCTCTTGTTTCTTTTCTTTGCTTTAGCCTTTTTGGCTTTCTTTCTTTCTTTTGAAGACTAGAGAATATTTTCTTTTCTTTTTCACTTAGAGCCTTTCCCATAAACGAATATAGCCAACCGTTTCAAGCTTTTTGCTTATCCCCTATTCTTCTTCATCCCTTTTTCTCATTCCCGCAATCTCTTCTTTCTACCTTGTCCCAAGTTCCACACCTATCTAGCCTTATCCTATGTCTAACTCATTTATGCCGAGCTAGTTCTACATGGAAGTTTTTCCTTGTCGTTCTAAACTCAACACNCCAGAAATGGTAGAGATTCGATTTTTGTAGTTGTTGACAGGTTTAGCAAGATGGCTCACTTCATTGCTAGTCACAAGACAGATGATGTTGTTAGTGTAGCTAACTTGTTTTTCAGGGAGATAGTACGTCTGCATGGCATACCTCAAGAGATAGTGTCAGACCGAGACACCAAGTTTTTAGGACACTTCTGGAGAACATTATGGGCGAAGCTAGGAACTAAGTTGGCCTTTTCCACTACTTGTCACCCTCAGACTGATGGTCAGACAGAGGTGGTGAATAGAACGTTGTCTACACTCCTCAGGGCGTTGGTGAAAGATAACATCAAGTCATGGGAAGCCTGTTTACCACACGTGGAGTTTGCTTATAATCACGCTAAGCATTCTGCAACTCTCTTTTCCCCTTTTGAAATCGTTTATGGGTTTAATCCTCAATCACCTCTAGACTTGATCTCTTTGCCTTTAAGTGTTCAATGTAGTGTAGATGGAAAAGCAAAGGCTGCACAGGTCAGGGAGATACACGCAAAAGCCAAGGAGAACATAGAGAAGAGGACTAAGCAGTATGAGAAACAAGCAAACAAGGGCAGGAAAGAGATGGTCTTCGAAGAAGGCGACTTGGTGTGGATTCATCTACGCAAGGACAGATTTCCAGAAGAGAGGAAGAGCAAACTGATGCCAAGAGTTGATGGACCCTTTGAAGTCGTCAAAAGGATCAACAACAATGCCTGTCAGATCGATCTCCAAGGTAAGTATAACGTATCTCCATCGTTCAATGTTTCTGACTTGCTTCCTTATCTTGCAGATTTCGATTTGAGGACAAATCCTTTTCAAGAGGGAGGGGATGATATGATCATGGAAAGCAAGGAAGCTGAGGAAGCAGAAGCAGACAAGGAGCTGGAGCCAGTGGGAGTGATCACTCGATCCAGAGCTAAGAAGATGGCAAGTGAAGCTCACTCACTCCTACTTCACTCAATCACTCACAGTGAAGCTCACTCACTCCTACTTCACTCCCTCACTCTCACTCACTCATCACTCAATCTGCCATCGATCCAAGTCTTCAACATCTCCACTTTGAAGACTACACCCGGTCCTGAAAACTAAGTAACTTAGGTGAGGATTCTGTACTCTTTTCCCATGTTGAGTTTTGTCCCACTGGGTTTTCTCAACAGGGTTTTTAACGAGGCAGATGAATCACTACGTCGAGTTATTTAGGAGTCACGACTAATGGGTAATAATGTACAAGTCACATTGACTATGTATTTAGTTGTTTAGAGGTGCACCGAGTAGGAGCCTTATGGCTGGGACGCCTCACTGTTTTATTTAAACTTTAGACGCCTTGTTGTTTTATTTCAAACGCTCTGTTGTTTAAGTTGCGTTGCTAGGGTTGAGTTATAAAACCCCAGCCACGCCTCCTTTGTGTTTTAGCGAAGATCATTAATGCAAATTGCAAGTTTCAGAGTTCTTCTCTCAATCTAGTTCATCGAGCTACCTCCTTGAATTCGAGTTTCTATACACCTGCGTGATCCAGAAACTCTACTATCTGTTCTTCCATCTAACCACCTGCAATCTATCCACGAAATCACCCCTAGCAAACCCCTTTATCATCGCAAATCACCGGCATCCATCCTTCATCAACGTCGCAATCATTCCCATCGCCACCAGCTTGTTGCAGGCTCGTCTTCATCAGCCTTCCTCCGGAGTTGATCAAGCAGGGACGCGTCACATAGGTGGGTCGACGGTGGAGTTGTAGAGGCACTCTTGTGGAGGGATGAATATGACGTTCCTTGGGTCATGGAAATTTGTGATTGCGGGATTGGGTAAAGGGACTTGTGCCACGGATGACTCGGTGAGTTGGAGGTTGTAAGCCATCTTTTCTTTGATGTATCCCTTGAAGAACTTAACCTTGGAAAGGTAGGCCATATCCAAAGATTTCCAATCATATTGGCCAAGGGCTACTTTGATCCCCTTTGCCATGACAATTGGAGTTATCACCCAACCGAGGCAAATCGCCGCCTTCTTCGATTTTGTCTTCAAAGCCCAATCCCGGTAATGGAACAAGTGTCTCACCAAGAGCGTTGCTAGACAAGGAATTCTCTCCGGGCCTTCGAAGGAATTACCGTTTGCGAGAATGGATAGGATAGGCTTTAGACCAAGCCCCAACAGTTCCATCTCTTCCGTAGTTACCGTGTCAATCTCTACCTTGTGGTAGAAATTGTGGACCAACGCCTTGTGTGCATACCGGATTGCCGGGTGCCTTATGCTCACACTCTTAGAGTCACCGGCTCTAAACTCCCCGCTTGCAATTATTGCCCAAAGGTTTCGGAGCTCGTTTGTCGGGTAGTCAAAGTATTGCCCTCCGTAAGTACCTTTTTCTCTAAACCCGAATATCTCGCAAAGCTCGTGGAAATTGACGACGTAGGTTGTTCCCTCGAGTTCGAACTTTAGAATTCCAAATCCGGAGTTTCCATGCTCCGTGTCGTAGAACTTAGCTCGTAAGGTGGATAGGAACTTAGCGGTGAGTGCCTTGGTAGCTTCGTATTTCATGCTCATGAACTTCCTTACCCCCATATTCTCGGAGAGAGCCCACACTTCGTCGCTTATACCCATTCTCTCCATTGTCTCCATATCAACAAATTTGCCTTGCTCGGATTTCATTAGGCAAAATATGTTGAAATACTCATGCTCACTCGGCTTTGTCTGTCCCGGCGCGGGGACATTCTCTCTCTCGACCTCTTCTTCGGTACTCTTTCGTTTTCCCTTTGCCGCGGCCGTGGGTTTAGCTTTTGCCTTGGCACTAGCTTTGGCAATCCCTTTTCCTTTTTCCGCTGCCGTAGCTTGGGCAATTCCTTTCCCTTTGGTTGAAACCTTGGTCCGTGACCGTGTCGATGGAGCTCCCTTGTCCGACATTGTACCTACAAATATGCTTGAGAGTATTCATGAGCATAGGCACAATTTCTTATCAAATCAACAAGGGATTACCAAAAGATGATCTTAGAGCAATGAACGAAGGTCACAATTCGCACCTAACAAACAAATTATCCCAATTCACAATCCCTAATTCTCAAAATCCCAATTTCTCAAAATCCCAATTTCTCATATGAATCATCAAGTTTAAGCATAGATAAACCATCCCCAAGGTATTTGCACGAATGAACAAAAATATCAAACCATATTCAAGCAATGTTTCATCAAGAACAAAATCATGGTTTTCAAAAATTTAATTGAATAATACCTTGGGGAATTTGGATTAGATGCTTGAAATGATGATAAATCCAAAAAGAGCAGTGAAAATCGAGATTATAGGGCTTTGAATCAACAAATTTGGTTGAGAAAAGAGGGAGATTGGGTAAAATTTGCTCTTGAATCGCGAAGATGAGGTGAAGAAATGGGGCTATGGTCGCATGAAACAAGAAGAAGAAGGAGACTTACCTGGGTCGGGTCGGATCTTACCTGGGTCGACCCAAATTTTGGGCGAATACCAATGACACACCTCGGTATTACACCTCGGTATCGGTCGATATCGAGGTCACTCCTCGATGTCGTTGCTCGGTATCGGTCGATACCGAGGTCACTCCTCGGTATCACTCGTCGGTGTTAAGGAGGTTTTCCTCCTAGTTCCATACCGAGCTGTGATACCGACCTGTGACGTCGGTATTGGTCCCTCGTTTTAAACGGCATACCGAGGACACTTCTCGGTGTCACTGCTCGGTATTGATCAATACCGATGACACTCCTCGGTATCACTCGTCGGTATTAAGGAAATTTTTCTCCTGCTTCCATACCGAGCTGTGATACCGACCTGTGACATCGGTATTGTCCTCGTAAGTCCATACCGATGACACTCCTCGGTGTCACTGCTCGGTATCCGCCTTTTTGCCCTTGAACTCCTATGCAAACTCAACAAAAACATCAAAAAGGTCTAGCAAATGTAGAAAAGAAAGACAAACAAAAAGAAAGTATGTACAATGATAAGCTTGGGGTGCCTCCCAAGAGCACTTTGTTTAACGTCACTAAGTTCGACGTTTGTTACCGTTCTCAAGCTAGAGGGACATCATCGAGGGGGATCGATCCTCCCTTCTCGACGGTTTGATCTGCCCGGTAGGGTTTGAGCCTTTGGCCGTTTGTAATGAAATCTTGGCCTTCTTTGTTAACAAGCACAACGGCCCCATACTGTCTTACTTCCCTAACCTCAAACGGACCCGACCACCTTGACTTGAGTTTCCTGGGAAAGAGCTTCAACCGGGAATTGAATACCAACACTAGGTCCCCAAGCTTGAAGTCCTTGTGCACAATCCTCTTGTCGTGAAATGCTTTGGTCCTCTCCTTGTAGATTCTCGAGCTCTCATAGGCATCTAGCCTAGTCTCTTCTAACTCGTGAAGTTGGATCAACCGCCTGTCTTGTGCGGTCTTGATGTCGAAGTTAAGTAGCTTCACCGCCCATAGGGCCTTGTATTCCAACTCAACCGGTAGATGGCATGACTTCCCATAAAGCAAGTTGAATGGTGTAGTCCCTATAGGTGTTTTAAAGGCGGTCCGGTATGCCCATAAAGCATCATCCAACTTGTTGGCCCAATCCTTCCTTGAACCCCCAACCGTCTTCTCAAGTATGGCTTTAATTTGCCGGTTTGATACTTCTACTTGGCCACTCGTTTGAGGATGGTAAGGCGTTGCTACCTTATGCTTCACACCGTGCTTCCTTAGTAAGCTTTCAAACACCTTGTTGATGAAATGACTACCTCCATCACTAATTACCACTCTCGGAACCCCGAACCTTGGGAAGATTACGGACTTGAACAGTTTTAGAACGACCTTGGCATCGTTGGTCGGGCTTGCAATGGCTTCCACCCATTTGGAGACGTAATCGACCGCCACCAATATGTATTGGTTACCATATGATGACGGGAAAGGTCCCATAAAGTCGATGCCCCACACGTCAAACATCTCTACCACAAGGATTGGGCTTTGGGGCATTTCATCTCTCTTCCCAATATTCCCTTTCCTTTGGCATGCATCACACGTGGAGACGAAGGTATGTGCGTCCTTGAATAACGAAGGCCACCAACAGCCGGATTGCAAGACTTTTGTAGCGGTTTTGTAGGATGCGTGATACCCGCTATAGGTTGACCCGTGACAATTGAGTATGATCCCTTGCACTTCTTCTTCCGCTACGCACTTTCTATATAACCCGTCCGAACACAACTTGTACAAGTAGGGCTCGTCCCAATAGTATCTACTGATGTCGTGGAAGAACCTCCTCTTCTTATACCTATCCAAAGGCGGTTCCTTCCCACAAACTAGGTAGTTGACTAGATCCGCAAACCATGAGGGCTTTTCATCTTGTAGACCGCTAGCTTCCTCCATACCATTCACGGCTCCAAGCCCTCTTCTCAATACCTTCACAACCATGAGACTTTCTTCGGGAACCTTTTCTTCAATGGAGACGAGGTCTTCTATCCTCATCCTAGACAAGTGATCCGCTACTCCGTTCTCTATGCCTTTCTTGTCTACTATCTCCAAATCGAATTCTTGGAGTAGCAAGATGCAACGTAATAACCTCGGTTTCGTGTCCTTCTTTGCATGAATGTATCTTAAAGCCGCGTGATCGGTGTAGACAATCACCCTTGAACCCACAACATAAGATCTAAACTTCTCCATGGCAAAGACTACGGCCAACAACTCCTTCTCCGTGGTTACATACCTAGTTTGAGAATCATCTAGAGTTCTACTAGCATAGTAGATCACATTGGTCTTCTTGTCTTTCTTTTGACCCAAAACAGCTGCAACCGCATAGTCGCTAGCATCACACATGATTTCAAATGGAAGGTTCCAATCCGGTGCTTGGACTATAGGGGCGCTAATCAACGCTTTCTTGATCTCTAGGAATGCCTCCATGCACTCCTCATCAAACACAAACTCGACCTCCTTGCAAAGCAACCGGGAGAGGGGTCTAGTAATCCTTGAAAAATCCTTGATGAACCTTCGGTAGAAACCCGCATGACCCAAGAAAGACCGGATGTCTTTGACCGTCTTAGGCGGCTCCAAACTAACCATCACCTCAATCTTGGCTTTGTCCACCTCTATGCCCTTTTCAGAGATCTTGTGTCCTAGCACGATTCCCTCACGTACCATAAAATGGCACTTCTCCCAATTGAGCACCAAGTTTGCTTCTTCGCATCGTTACAAGACCCTACAAAGATTGGACAAGCAAACACCAAAAGACGATCCATACACGGAGAAGTCGTCCATAAAGACTTCTACCATGTCTTCAATAAGATCGGAAAAAATGGACATCATACAACCTTGGAAAGTTGCGGGAGCATTACACAACCCGAACGGCATCCTTCGATATGCGAAGGTACCGTAAGGGCATGTGAAGGTTGTTTTCTCTTGGTCATTCGGGTGTATGGGTACTTGAAAGAACCCCGAATAACCGTCTAGGAAACAATAAAAAGGATGATTAGCGAGACGTTCAAGCATTTGGTCTATGAAAGGTAACGGGAAGTGATCTTTTCGAGTGGATGAGTTTAACTTCCTATAGTCAATGCATATCCTATGCCCGGTTATCGTCCTAGTAGGAATTATTTCATTCTTGTCATTTCTAACAACCGTCATCCCCCCTTTCTTAGGCACGTGATAGATAGACTTTTTAGGTCTTAATCAATACCTCGTTGTAGTATTTGAGGATCGAACCGAAGAGGCTAAGATTGAAACACTAGGAATACATGAATCTTCCTAAGCTAGAGCAAATGTTTTTGTGTTTTTATGTTTATAGGAAAAGAAACTAATTGAAAGAAAGAAAACAAAGATATAAGTGTTGGATCATGGAATGAACTATCAAGGAGATGGATAATGAGCAAACAACGAATCATTTGGAAGCATTAAACTCTATCCTAGACCATGGGATTCACAATTTTGACTAATCCACCTTCGTACCACTAATCACTTTGTTAATCACCAAATCAAGAACAAACTCTCCTTTGTGATAAGATGATTAACAAGCATTAAAATCCAATCCCAATTAGTTCACTAATCACCTTAGACATCAACTCTCGTTGGCTAGGCAAGAAAAGCTCACAAAAGGTCTTGTTCAAGCATTTCATCGAACACCTATCGGGCGTGAAATGCTTAAGCTCTAGTTTTGATCTCTCAATCCAAAACAAGCATTAAGAACCAACCTTAGTGAATGATCCAACGAGGATCAACCTAAATCATCATCATCTAATCATCAAGACAACTAACTAATGATGCTAACACACTCAATCAATGCTAATCCTTAGGTTAAGATCACTAATCTTGACTAATTCTCTTTCAAGCAACTAATCACTATGCTAATCACTCAATCCATTAGCAAACTCTCATTTGTGGATCAATGATTAGCAAGCATTAAGAATGTAAACAAGATCAACCAAAATACACCCTAGGCAACTAATCTCTTAGGCTAGGAACATAAATCTCTTGTCTAGTTTGATCTTGGCATTTCATCAAACACTTGGTGTGCATGAAATGCCTTATGATCTAGACCTACTCTTTCAAGCTAGATCTAGCATTAAGGACTCTAGACAAGAAATGAATGCAAGGATTAAGAACATGAGCATCAAGAATCAATCATCAAGCTATCTAAATCAAGCAAAATCTAAGATCCAACAAAAAGGGCCTAAGGCCTAAATATGAAAAACATAAGAGAAGAACAAATAAAGGTAAAGAAGATGCATTAATATAAAGATAAGGGTGAAGAATTCTTCTCTAGAGTAGCATTTGTATGAAGAGCAATTGAAATCCCTCTCAAAATCATAAGAAGAGTTTGGGATAAACCCAACTCTAGGGAAAAGAAAACTTAAAATGAAAATTAGGGTTTTTGGGTTTATAAAAGAAAATGGGCGAACCGGGTCAACCCGGAACAAACCGGGTATTGACCCGGTCGGATCTTGGATGCGTCTTCGATAAATTCAAGGCATCTCCCTAGCCTGATGTCCAAATGACATGATTTTTGCTTGTGTGCACCGCTAACTCTTCCCTCTACAACTTTCATGAAGGCCGGAGAGGCTGATTATGATCGGAAGAACTTCGTTTTACCGGTTCTTTGGACGATGTCATCTCTTCTCGGCCAGGCAGATCATGCTTCAGTGTCTTGGCCATAAAATCCGATCTAGAGGTCTAAATGATATGATTCAAACTCCTGTGTAAATCTGATTCACTCCTCTACAAGTTTCATGAAGACATAAGATTAAACTGGGAATGGGAAGCTCTTCATTTGGCCTGATCTTTGAGACCGACCAAAACCGACCACGCCGATTGGGGTAGGTCGGATTTCCTCCGGGGGAAATTAAGCCGGCCTTGCTCCTTTTGGTCGGTTGGTTTTTGCTTCTCTGGGTCGGTCGGATTCTCGGGAACTCCCTGCCCTACGACCGGCTAAAACCGACCACGCCGATTGAGGTCGGTCGGATTTTTCCCGGGGAGAAATTCAGCTTCTCGGCCAGACGGACACGCTTTGGTAAAACTGCGATAACTTCCTAACCTAATATCCGAATGACCTGATTCGAATTTCCCTGGATATATGACTCGTCCCTATACAATCTTCATGAAGACTACATGAGTTGATTCGGATTAGAACTCCTTCGTTGAGATACATCTTTGAGACCCATCGGATGAGCTTTGCACTCGACTTAGGTCCCAATCTCCAAACTTGTCCGATTGCCTTCAATCACCTAGGAAATGCTCCAAAACATGCAAGAATGTACAAGACCATATGGAAAATGTACTAACCCCTAATTTAAGACCTAAATGCAAGACAAGACCATGATTATGCATGAAATCTACTATAAACTACACATGAAATGCATGATAAAACAATGCAATATATGAGTATATCAATTCCCCCTAACTTAAACCTTTGCTTGTCCTCAAGCAAACAAGAATAAAGAAAGGGAGAAGACTAAAAATGGGAGCTCAAATCCAAAAGTGCCATAAAAAGAATTCAACTCAATGTCCAAGTTACTAGCTCTAAGATGCGATCAAACAAGACTACTCAAAAAGAGCTAGCCATATCTTTCCCTATACGAATCAAATTCAAGCCTCAACCTACACAAGTATTCATGTCATCCAATCCTTTAACATTCATTAATCGTTTCAAGTGAATCATGCTTATGCAAGGCAAGTGAATCCATTTGGCTAGGGTGAAGGTCTTGAGATAAAGATGATCTCAAATGTAGGGGATTACTCTAATGCAAGGGATCTCTCAATGAATGAGCAAGCTTTAGCAAAATGCTAAGAGTAAAAGGCAATATATGCATACAAGGATAGACTCACATCTACCCAATGCCTAAATTATCTCTAACCCTAGCATATCTACCCATGAAGTCTTCATCATAAGCTACCCTTTTCTCACTTGGCCTTTTCGCCGTCATGTCCCATACTTGAACTCCTTCTTCCACTTCATCCTTTCTCACTTGGGGAATTTCTTCTTCTCCATTGAATCTTGTGGCCTCGTGCTTCTTTTTGTTGTTTCTTTAGCTCTTGTTTCTTTCTTTTTCTTTGTCTTGCCTCATCATTTACCAAATGATGCTTTAGCCAATTTTTGGCTTTTTCCTTTGTTTCTATGAGGCTATAACTATTACTAAGAGCTATTCTTGATAACTTGCACTAACCACATCACAATATTGCATTCCCCTTTCAC
>PKML01002466.1:140537-155922 GCA_002933935.1 Eutrema yunnanense
GAAAAGACTTAGCCCTACAAATTAGGTTTTTGGGCTTAAATAGTGAATAGTGACAAACCGGGTCGACCCGGAACAAACCGGGTACCGACCCGGTTTAAAAGAATAAAATGTTTTGTTTCGGCCAATACCGAGGACACAGCTCGGTGTAACACCTCTGTATTGAGCCTGGGTATTTCACACCGACGAGCCACTACCGAGCAGTGGCCTCGGTACTGAGGCGATTGTTCTTCAGTGAATACCGAGGTCACTCCTCGGTATCCCTGCTCCGTATTAAGGACTTTTTCCTCCGGGTTCTTCCTGTCACAACACCGAGCTGTGACACTGAGCAGTGACATCGGTGTAATCCCCTGAAGCTTTGGTACCGATGTCACTCCTCGGTGTTATACGTCGGTATTGAGCTTCCTTTTCCCCGTCGAGCAATACCGATCAGTTGCACCGAGCAGTGACCTCGGTGCAACCCCTCTGCTTTCGATACCGAGCACTAGTACCGAGCAGTGATCTTGGTACGGTCCTTCTGCTTTCGATACCGAGCACCAGTACCGAGCAGTGACCTCGGTACGGTCTCTGTCTCCTCTCCTGGGGTCTGGAATCTCCTCGTTAACACCTGAAATACGATCCAAAACATGCAAGGACTCTCTAGGACTAAATGTGGACACACTAGACTCCTAAAATGACTAAAATGCTAAAGAAGTATCATGAACTACATGTAAAAGACTCGAAACCTAAATGAAACGGATGCTAGAATGATGCAAAACATGATGATATCATCGACCGATACCAATGGGGTATCGATCGACACTCAACGATTTCGTGTTTGCTCCTTGTTTATCCAGATACAGACGCAAAAACGAAAAATAAAAAGAAAAAGACTCAAAGACTCACCAGTGGGTTGCCTCCCACCCAGCGCTCGTTTAATGTCATGAGCTTCACTTTACGGACAGTTAGTCAGGATGGGAATGAGAGCTTGCAGCAAAACAGGCTCCACAACATCTCCAGGTTCAGAGTTCTACGCAACATGTTCTCCACAACCTCTTGTCCTTTTTCCTTCAGTTTCGGAGTAAGAAGAATTCTAGCCTTAGAAAATGGCCTTGAGGTTCCCTTGCATTTCACCTTGTACTCAATCGAATCTCCATCGTACTTCTGAGGAGTTAAGGTGACAAGTGTAGTACTCTCGACTATTTTGCTCTTCACCTCCTTCTTTGCTTTAGTCTTTTTGATGACTTTCTTGGCAGTGATAGGAGGGCGATCCAGAACTTCCATGACAGTTGGCTCAGCATAAGGCTCTTCCAGAAGATCAACTACCAATGTTTCTCCTGTAACAGCAGTGATGCAAGGGATATGTGTGGGAGTTCCTCTAGCGATGGCTTTGTAGTAGACATGTTCGTCAATGTACGAAAACGAAATGCTCTTACTGGGTGTGTCTATAACTGCACCAGCCGTAGCCATGAACGGTCTCCCAAGAATCAAAGGGTTGCTAGACCTTGCATGCATCTCCACAACCTGAAAATCGGTAGGAACTAGACAGTCTCCTACCTTAACCATCAAATATGGGATTGTACCATATGGAACTGAGGTGGAAGAGTTCGCGAATGTGAGAGCCATCTGAGTAGATCTTATGTCGTCGATTTGCAGCTTCTCTGCGAGTGCCTTCGACATAACATTAACGCTAGACCCTGAATCAACCAGAGAGTCTTTGAATTCAACTCCGGAGGTGGAGCATGGGATTGAAAATTTCCCTGGGTCTTCCATCTTAGTCAAACGCTTCAGTGGAGGCGGTGTACTTCTGACTTTGATGAAGAGTGCCTTGATCCCGTCCTCAGTTTCTCTGCAATCTCGGAAGTGACTGTAAAGAGGGCGGTACTCAAGAGCTTCTCAAAAGTCAGTGTGAGTGGAATTTTCCCTACCATCTTCTCAAAGCCACGCAGCTGTTTTGGAGAAATGTGATCTCTGAGGTGTTTAGGTGGTCGAGGATCTGGTTTCTTAGGCTTGTAGACACGTCCCTCAACCATCTCTGGTTTCTTCACGATCTTCGGTTCAGCTTCCGAGGGGTGTCGATCGATACAAGGTTGGTGTCGATCGACACAAGGCTCATGCGTCAGTTCTTCAGGTTGGTATCGATCGATATCAGCAGTGGTATCGATCGATACTGACGAGTCAGGTTCGGAATCACCTTCTACAAGCTTTTCGAGATCTCCTGCATCTCTCAAGGTGATGGATACTGACGAGTCATGTTCGTACTCCTTATGTGCTTGAGTCATCTTTCCCTTGACAGTTGTTGCAGTCTGAGCTACTTGCGTTTCCAACATCTTCTGATGAGTATCGAGAGCGTCGATCCTTCCACTCAGATCCTTGTACACATCATTTATCTTTCCGTTGAGATTCACTATGAGCTGCTGCTGTCCTTGAATCAGTTGTTCAAACATAGACTCGATCTTGCTATCTGGAAGCTTAGCAGGTAATGGTTGATAAGATGAGTTTCCATAGTTCATCGTATACCCACTGTTCTGAGGTGATCTCTGACCAAACTGGTTCGAACCTCCTTGCTGAGAGTTGTTGTTGAAGTTTCGGTTATTGTTGAATTGATTCCTATAGCTTTGAAAACCAGAACCACCAATGTAGTTGACATCCTCTACTTCATCCTCGTTGAACACCTCAACATCTTCAGCAAAGTGAGCAGCCTTTTGTGTCTTGCCCATCAGAAGACTGTGCATAGAATCCAACTTAGCTTGAAAATCAGCAATCTGTGAGCCATCCATTTTACCAGCTAGCTTCTTCCTCTCATAATCAACATTCTTGGTGCTATTGCTAGACGCCAAGTTCTCAATCAGGACATAGGCTTCATCAGGATACCTGGTGTTGAAGTTTCCATTGCTCGAAGCATCCAAAGTCATCTGATACCTCCAATCAAGTCCTCTGAAAAACAAACCCATCAGCTGAACATCAGAGTATCCATGATGTGGACAATCTCTCTGATATGATTTGAATCTCGTCCAAGCAGCCTTGAACTCCTCAGTAGGTCCCTGAGAAAACTAGGAGATCTTGTTCCTCAGATCCTCGGATCTTGCATCATCATAGAAGTTGGTCAGGAAAGCGGTCTTAGTCTCCTCCCAGGTAGTCAGCGATCCAGGAGGCAACTACTTCAGCCAGTAAGTTGCTTCCCCACCAAGAGAGTATGGGAAAAGCTTGCAGAAGAGGTAATCGTAGGACACTCCATTGCTTTTGATGCTAGTGACCAAATTCTCAAACCTCTCAATATGATCCATGGGATGTTCGCTGGAAAGACCATGAAAAGGGCGCTGTCCCACAAGAGTGTAGTATGCAGCCTTGAACTCCTCAGTAGGTCCCTGAGAAAATTGGGAGATCTTGTTCCTCAGATCCTCGGATCTTGCATCATCATAAAAGTTGGTCAGGAAAGCGGTCTTAGTTTCCTCCCAGGTAGTCAGCGATCCAGGAGGCAACTGTTGCAGCCAATAAGTTGCTTCCCCATCAAGAGAGTATGGGAAAAGCTTGCAGAAGAGGTAATCGTAGGACACTCCATTGCTTTTGATGCTAGTGATCAAATCCTCGAACCTCTCAATATGATCCATGGGATGTTCGCTGGAAAGACCATGAAAAGGGCGCTGTCCCACAAGAGTGTAGTATGCAGGTTTCAGCTCAAAGTCATTCCTCGGAAAAGCAGGAGGACGAATCGCAGATCGGTTTGCGTAAAACTAGTCAGGTCTGTTGCACTCACCAATCGTTCTACCACGATTAACCACAGCATTCCCAGCATTCACTGCATTCACGTTCCCAGCGACAACAGGAGCAGGTGGAATGATGTTCCCCTCTCCATCCATACGTTGTCCTCTCTCATTGCACAACCGACCCTCTTGGTCTATGTAAGCTCCAGCTGCATCTTGAACCAACTCCACTTGATTGTTGTTCATTTTTGCTGGCTTCTTTGCTCTTCTGTTTGTGCGTTCCAAAAGTGCTAGTTGCTCGAGTGACAGATCAACTAGCTGAGTGCTCTTGCTCTTTCTGGTTTCACGATTAGGCATACACCTGAAAACAAGAGTCAAGAATGTAAGTAACAAAACGTGATGAGTATCGACCGATACCAAGTGGTGTCTATCGATATCAACAAAAAGATAACGGCGAGTATGGACCGATACTAGATAGTATCGATCGATACCGACGAGCTTAGTCGAAATTCTCAGACTAAAATCTAATGGCGAATTGAGTCCCCGGCAACGGAGCCAAATTTGATATGCTCAAATTAATACCCTAAAAGTACTATGCAGTATAGTAGGGGTCGAACACAATGACTCACAGAAACACACAATAGATTATATAGGTGAGATTTAAGCTAAGCGATCAATGGTATTGAAAACAGGACGTAAATTAAAACGGTTGTAAATTCGATTGGGAGAAAGCTAAGTTCATGGTATTTCTCAGGAAATCAATGAATGCAGATAAACTAACTAACAGGATTCAGATTTAGCACGGTTCTTGAACTCAAATCACTAAGATATAGTTAACCAACTTCCGCTGCGAAAACTATCTAAATCTAAAACTAGGAATTCCAAATTCCTTTGCGAATCCTAAAGTCTAAATCAGCTTTTAAATCAGGTTTGATTTGTTCACAAAACAACTAAACCAAATTCCTTTGCGAATAGTTATTTTGCTCACCCTAGGTTCTATCAGGTAATTAATTGCACTTCCGCGCCTAATCAATTATCCTAAGATCTAAGTTCTAGGTGATCAATCTAGAATTAGCTTTGCAAACAACCTATGGTGAAGAACTAATTCAGATGGTGAATCCTAATAACTAATCAATCTAGCATTCATATATAACCCTTATGAGAACCCTAAACCTAACAAGAGATCTACTCAGACATGGAAATTGAAGCAATAAACACGTTTGAATAAATCATCAAATAAATCAGAAAGAGTAACAAGAGGGTTCGAAATCTTCTCTCGGACGAACAGAGTTTCAGACTTGTCTCCCTTCAAAAAGCTCTCTCACAAAACCAAAGTAAAATAAAGCATAGCCATTAAAGTGGCTGTAAAATCCTATTAAATAACCTAAATCACGTTTTGGGGCTTCTTGTAAATAATAAAGACTTTTGGGCAATTTTGCAATTTTTAAACTCTTCCTTAAAGTCGCGGGTCGTGTCTGCCTTGATGAGTATCGACCGATACTAGGCAGTATCGATCGACACTGAGACTTCAAATCGGGTACTCAGCTACACGAACGTCTGCTTTGCTCCAAAATGCTCCAGAAAGCTCCAATATCTCCAATTATGCTCCAAACGTGCTAAAACCTGTAAAAGACTCTAAAACAATACGAAATAGTAGAAAGACTCTATAAAACGGACTTATATATCAATTTTTTGCACCTTCTAACAAGTCGTAGAATTTCTTTGAATGGTTACGTACCGGTTCTTTTACATTATAATAACTACCATCCTGATGATAGTTATCAAAACTCAGGTTATGACGAAATTCATCAGTCACCATATCCACATATCTATCTTCGACTACATTACCCACTTATGCACTCCCACTTATATATATATATATGTCGTATCAACATAACTCGATCCTAAATCCATATTGATTTCTTCTCCATGCTTATACCAAACATAATAATCTGGCATAAATCCTTTGCTATAACGATGATTCCAAATTCTTGTCCCCGGGATAAATTTCTCGTTCTTGCAAACACTACAAGGGCAGAAAAACTTACCGCCATTACTCTGTGTTAGAGGCTGGCTATTTGCAAATGTCATAAATCCCTCCACCTCCGTTCTGAACTCTGCCGAGAAATTTCTCGTTTCTTCATCGAACCTCTTATACATCCCCTCCCGGAAATTACTATAATTGTAATTTTCCGACATTATATAACTTATAAAAACTGAATTTTGTTGGCTTTTGTGTTTGAAGATCGAATGATGAGAAGTAATGGGAGAACGTTGCTTATAGACATTTCTGGCGACTAAATAGCGACTACATGGCGTCTGAAAGGGGACTACATGTTGTAGCCGCATAAAACCGGTACACCAACCCCAAAACGAATAACACGAGTTTTTCAGCGGTATTTAACGACTAGTGTGCGACCCGCCGAAATAGTCGTATATTAGTCTCCAAATGGCGACTATTATGCGACTCTTGTTTCCCGTCAGCAAATTAGTCGTAACTTAGTCGTAAATCAGCGACCCGCCGAAAGAGTCGCATATTAGTCGCTAAATTAGCTACTATTAGGCGACTAGTATTTCCCGTCTGAAATATGGTCGTAAAATACCGACTAATGTAGCGACTATATTCTTTGGTCGTAAACCAGTGACTTAAGTACGACCAAATTGTATTGGTCGCCAAATAGTCGGGATTTAGTGGGCTATTAGTCGCAACTTTTGGCGACTAATTATTTAGTCGCTATTTGTAGTCTCCTCCACGTAATGTGTTATTTACATTTATATACAGAAAACATATAGTGAGTTCTTTAAAACTAATTATAAACATCCCACTTATATATCTACCAGACCCGATAATAAGATCTCACATATGAAACGCAGACGCATACACAATCGGCGGCAGAGGAACCGAAACCTTCTTCTCAACAACCGCATGTGCTTTAGATATAGGTGGATGAGAAGCCAGAGACTGATCCTCATATGCTTTGGATTGGAGAGAAGTGGAAGAAGAAGGAAGGATGTATCGAGAAGAAGAGACATTTTTTCGGTTTTTCGTAATGCACAATGCGGAGAGAGAGAAAGAGACAGAGATTTAATGAGTGTGTCAGACATATATCCATTAATTAGATTTTTTAAAAAAATTCAAAAATTTAAACACAAATTAATCAAAAGCGCGTGAAGTCAAAATGGGGAAAGTTGGTGGTTAAATATATTTGCTGTCTGAGTCATGAAATGGGCATGTTGATTTGTTAAATAGGGATCCAAATATTGTCATGGGATGCAAATATTCTATTTTTCTCTTGTTTGACAAATTCCATACAAAGAAGCAATTCCCGAGGCATTGGGAACCATCTAGAGAATAATTTGTGTCTTTTCTTTTCCAGAAAAATTGCAACCAAATAATCAATAAACATATTTAAGCCCAGAAGAAAAACATTGATTATGCGTAATTTTATTCATAGTCAATTACACATAAGATAATATTTTATTTTGCCCATAACTCATTTTTATAAATTCTTAATCTTTCTCCTAAAACGTAAAAATCTAAAAAAACCTAGACAACATAGCGTACTGCAAAAGCTGAAGATAAAATGATCATTTTTTTATTTGTTTCTTCCATAAAAACACAAACATTTGATCGAGATCCAACAACTCCACTATGAAATTAGAAACGAATTGAATATAATTGGTCCATTTAACACGGAAAAGCATGCATAATCACTTTGCATTTGTTTTAATTTCAAATGTCCATGTTTCATAATTTTATAACGATCAATTTACGATGAGAAAAAAATACTTGAACAACAACAAAGTGAAGCTATCAAATAAGGGAATCAAAACATAAGAATAGAGAGACAAAATAGGAAGTCTCTTCGAAGGTATGTGTTTATGTCTCTATCCAAAATTTGCAAGATGAAGTTTATGCACTCAAAATGGTAATCAAGACTCTATAAGGCAATATTGTTTAGGAGAAAGAAAAAATGTGATGTGCATACATTGACGACACTAATATAGGGTGGAGAAAAACTTAATATGGATGAAAGACATGAAGAAGAATATTAGATTGTCAAAATCTTGTGTGGAAAACAATGACGTGGTAAAAATAAGTTGATGTATATTAATAGTTTATTTTATTGGTTTTTTAGATTTAATTGTTTTGATGATGTGTCATCTATTAAAATCACAAAAAATCTGATGTGTCAACATATGTAGAGATTCGAGTATTATTATAGTATTGATTTGTCTAGTCATCATGGTCTCATATAAATAAATAAAAAAAGAAAAAATAAAACTTGTCTATTTCTGGAATTTTTTTGTGTGGAAATTATAAGAACAAAAGGAAACTTTTCAAAAATACATTTAAAAAAAAATGAAATCTATTTGAAATAGTAAGTTACATATTCTCATAATTATTTATAATCAATATGCATCCTTATTTAAAATAAAATGAAAAATATATCCAAAACATTTTACCAAGTAAACAATATTTATATATATATGTGGAAACTTTATTTTTATTTAGTAAATATATATATAGAAATCTTATTTTCTATGTTCTACAGATTTAATTATTGCAATTTCGTTGAAATTATTGCAATGAACAGTCATTTGCAAACATGTTGCAAAACCCCCGTTGCAAATCAGCAACGCCATCGTAGCAACAATCAGTTGCAACCAGTAGCAACGATTATCCACGAAAAATAATTGCAAATATTGCAATGAACTGTCCATTGTTAATATGTTGCAAAAATTCGTTGCCATTATTTCGTTGCTAACCTGTTACATAATAGTAACAAATTAGTAACTAAATATTTTAGCAACAATTATTTTGCAACGGGATTTTGGATATTGCAAGTTCGTTTCAAAGGCTAATTTGCAATAGATTATAATGTGTTTGCAAGGGAATTTTTCATTGTAAATTAGCAACAACCTTGTTGCAACACAAAATATGATTGCAAACATTGCAATGAACTTTTCATTTCAAATATGTTGCAAACACCCCGTTGCAAATATTAGCATCACCATCGTTGCTAAATTTCATTGCTAACAGTTCGTTGCAAACATGTTACAGAATGGTAACGATTTAGCAACGGAATATTTTAGCAACAACAATTTTGCAACGGTTTTTTAGTTGTTGCAAGTTCGTTACAAAGGCTGCTTTGCAACGGATTATAATGTGTTTGCAAGGGAACTTTCCATTGTGAATTACATCATTTCTTGTAGTGAACCCATTTGATACGTTTTCCTTTTCAGTATCTCAAGCTTTATATATAATTTTAAAAACCCAAAAACTTTCAAAAAACCTAAAACACAAAAAAAATGAAGAAGTAGCCCGAAACGAATCACGAAACGCCAACGAGGCGAAGAAAAAAATGAGTCCGAGCAAACAGCCGCGGTCGCATGGGCTCGACCCGCGGCCAGCAGACGGTCGACCGCGGCAGCGTTGTCTCGGCCCGTGGCGAAAGGGAGGTCGGCCGCTGTCGCATATGCTCGACCCGCGGCCAAGCCATTCAGGCTGAAAACGTGTCCTAGCAATTCCCAAACTATTCCGACTTCTATACATTCAATCCCAAATATTTGTCCGACCCGAAAATAAACCATAAATGGTTTAAATTTTCGTGTCTCGCACGTCAAGGTAAGTCCCGAAAAGTTTTTGAAAAATAAAAAAATCCTTTTTAAACATAAAAACCACTTTTCAAAAATCAAAAAAGATATTTTTAGATCAAATCTCTATTCATCTTCTCTTCCAAAAGAATTGGAGATTTTTGAGCAAGAACCACTTTTAAAATTCTTAAGCTTTTTTCCTTTCTCACTCTTTTTCAAAGGAGGTTTCAATTCCAAACTATTCTCATCTCCTCCACAAAGGTATGACATTAAAATCTCTACTTTTTCATATGAACTCAATTTTAGGTTTTTCTTGTTTTGACTAGATCTATGTCTATGATAGCTAGAAATTGATAGAGAACTTGAGATTGAACCTATAGATTGTTTAGATTTTGATTTTAGCACTTAATTACTATAAATTTGAGATTTTTAGTATTTGAAAATTTCAAGCTTCTTTGAAAACGAATTTGGACAGTGATATTGATTAGTTTGGTTAAGTCTTGTTTGATTATTGATTAATATACGGTAATCTATTAAGTTTGCATAAGAAAATAAGCGTTATAATTTATTTTTTGCTTTTTTATGAAAAAACATCAGAAATCCGAAATTGATCATGAGCATTTCGATTTGCTAGATTTAGACTTGTTATTGCTCGTTTGTAGATTGAGTGTGTCTCATGATACTCGATTTAGTATCCTCTCACATTGAAGCCTTTCAATCACAGCCATGCATGTTCATAATTTTTCCGAGATTTTTCTTTGTTTTGTAGGAACATGGACCACTTGAGATTTCGCACAACACGCTCCAAGAAGAGCGGATTCGTAGGTGAATCATCATGGAAATCACCTTCTAGGCGTCCGAAGAAGAGGCGAGGTGAAGCGGATATATCTAGTGTGGAGGATGACACTATTCTAAATGAGTTCATAACAAGTCAAATACGACATCGAGCTTGAACTCGCGCACCACGTCCTCCACGCGATCCGACACCTTCTCCCCCACGCCAACCAACCAACGCCACCTATGGAACCAAGGCCGAAAGTTTGATTTGTCGAGCAAACTCTAGATACGAATGTTGACTGTCTCGAGAAGCTCAAGAAGATAAGAATCATGTTCACACCTCACATAGACTACTCAACTCTCGAAGCACTCGGCATTAGAGAAGACGTGACTTGGTATCTCGACACGCTTAATCTTTGACCTTTCATAGAGCTTAACCTTCGTACTTACAAAGATCTCACTAGGGAATTTCTAACCTCTGTCACCATCTGCTACAAGAGGCTCTCTAATCCAAGAGCAAGGAATGGTACACTCACTTTCTCTATATGTGGGTAATTTTACTCGCTAACCGTTCCGTAAATTTTTGAAACTTCAATATCTCGACAAGATTCACCACGAGGAAGACCCCGATAAGAACTTATGGCGCGTAATGGGACAAGGCGCCTATGACAACACAAGATCCAAGGCTTCTTTACTTACACATAAAGCAGTTCATTTCATGCATAAGCTTTTGACAAGCGTCTGCAAGGGTGATCTTGTCACTATTCAGCTACCATTTATCGGTAATTCATGCTACGCTTGTTTCACTTGCATCATTGCGAAGAACCTAGTGAATGTGAAGCATGAAGCACCCGCCTCGGGATCCGAAGACCCATCCAGTGCTTTCGGATGCATCATCACGATAATCCTACAAGCTGTTGATTTCGACTTCTCGACCGAGACTCCACTTCACGAGACTTGGTTCGATCTCATTCAGTTTTCTCGGGAGCATAGTATCTCTCGCGCGGCACTAGACCCGGATAGATCTGGCTACAAGTACCGCCTGAACCCCGGTGAGACACACTCAGCATTTTTACCTTCCCATTCAATTCCTAGACTTTGAGACGGAGCAGCTCCACATTGGCGACCAGACATGACAGAGTTTTTACCTTCTGTCTGTCGTCTACCGTTCACCATCGTCCAGTTCGTAGTGGCAAAGGCCAAGAGAAACGCAGCTGCAGGGCGTTCTCGACTCTTTCCAACAGAACCAGCCTGTGCACCTTCTCCTCCCGCGAGATCATCAAGCACATACGGACCAGCCTATGCAACCATAGCGAAGAAGCTCGAGCGCCAGGAGTGACGATACCAGCGTGTGATCCGCTTCCTCCAGGAGAACCAGTAGTTCTATGGCGACATGTCTGACTCCGAGTCAGACGACTCACGTGAATCTTAGCCTCGCGCTTCATCATTTACGACCAGCCTCACACATCACCACTACGGTTCCATCGACTTTTTCTCCTTACCTTTTTATTTTTGATTTTTATAATAGATTGCTATGTTCCATCATTTCACCAACTTTTTTCACCATGGGGACAGTGTGATTTCAGTCTGGGGAGGATGTTTATCCATTACTATTCTATTTTTTTGTTTTGAGTCTACTTTACTAATTTTTCGCTATTTTTAAATTTTTCTTTGTACTATTTTTCGATTTTTCTTAAGTATTTTTCAGGAACATTGAAACAAAATTATGATGATTTTGACATGTGTGCTTCTACGCTATCTCCTCGCGCTAGCTCTTTTCTAGTTTAATACTAGATTAGGCGGTACCTAGTGTACTTGCAATGCGATATCCCCATAGGATTTTGACCCATAGAGATTCTTTCTAACATGATATACTAGCTCATTTATTTGAACTTAACCGAAATTTAATTTTCTCATCAATTGTTTTAGGCGAGGCAACGGATTATACATCCAAGACATCTTTCCCTTTTACCACTCTCTATTGTCCTTGATGGCTAGTTCATGTTTAGCTGGCACCACACCCCGAAACTTAGCCATTATTTTTGAACCTCATGCATTCTTCTCTTATTGTCTTATGTGCATATATGTTCAAAAACATCGGAGAGGGAGGATCGACACAGTTTTCAATCACTAAAAAAGACAGAAGACCGGATGGATTTGGTTAAAGAGGTATCAACAACAATTCAAGACCGGATGTATATTTTGAGTTTTTCCAAAAGTAGTGACATAAGTAGTTAAATAAGAAGTGGTTGTGACCAATCGTTAATTTTCTAGGGTTTTTTCCTCATCTATATTTCATATTTTCCCAGTTCAACAATAGTTTCTCATCTTTGTCTAAGTTAAACGAGATACGGGGCATAGATAACTCTCGATTATCCACCGATTTTTCGTCCAACAAAACACAGATCCATCCGAGTTACGATTTTTAAGGTAAAAGTATAATAAATTTCTGAATTTGATTTTGTTATTCCGATTTATGGATATGAATATTTTGAGAGTATATATAATTTTCTTAATCATATAGGTTGTGGGCGATATCATCCCACCGGTGTCAAAGCCAACAACTTCAACCACTCCTTTAACACATGTTATCTCCAGTTTCAGTACTCATCCGACAATAATGTCTTCGATTTATTCATCATTTCACAATATATGAAATATGTGGGTAATGTAGTATCCACATTCAGATTACAAAGTTAGCCGTTACTTTTCCATTGAAGAACACGTGAGATTTAATGAAAAATATAGGGTTAAGGGTTTATGGTTTCCATCATTTCACAACATATGAATTATGTGGGTAATGTAGTATCCACATTCAGATTACAAAGTTAACAATTACTTTTCTATTGAAGAACACATGAGATTTAATGAAAACTATAGAGTTTAGGGTTTATTGTTTAGATCATTTCCCAACTTTCTAATTATCTGGATAATGTAGTTATCCACATACAGATAACAAAGTTAGCAGTTACTTTTCCCAATAAAGAACACATGGGATACAATGACATCTTTAAAAATTGTCATTAATTTCCAAATTCTGAAGTATTTATGGAAATGTACTAACTTTTAACCAAAATATTTAACATTCCAAATGGCATACAAATGATTACATTGTCATTGTAACTAAGTGAAAGTTGTTACCAGATAAGGTATATGTGTAATATAGTTATTCACATTAAGATAAGCAAGTTAGATGTTACTTTTTCTTTGAATAACACATGGGATTTAATGAAAACTATATGGTTTAATGGTTGAGGGTTTAGAGTTTAGGGATTAGGGTTTATGCTTTATTGTTTAGGTTTAAGGTTTCCATTCTTTCACAATATATGAATTATATGGGTAATGTAGTATCGACATTCAAATAACAAATTTAACAGTTACTTTTCCATTGAAGAACACATGTGATTTAACGAAAACTATATGGTTATAGGTTTAGTGTTAAGGGTTTAAGAGTAAGGGTTTAGGGTTCAGAGTTTACGGTTTACAGTTTAAGGTTTATGTCATTTTAGAACGTCTCAATTATCTGGGAAATGTAGTTATCCACATACAGATAACAAAGTTAGCATTTACTTTTACAATAAAGATCACTTGGGATATAATATAGGCTGCATGACATTAGGTTTACGGACACCACCTGCTTATCCAATTTGTCAAATAAAATCTTATCCACATAATTTATCAATTTTAAACTTACCATCATAACCAAATCTTTGTGCCAACTATTTACATTCATATATGTATATGTATCTTGACGAGAGTCATGAGACTAAATACATGTTTTATATACAAACACACGTAATGTGATATTTACATTTATATACAGAAAACATATAGCGAGTTCTTTAAAAATAATTATAAACATCCCACATATATATCTACCAGACACGATAATAACATCTCACATATGAAACACAGATGCAGACACAATCGGCGGCGGAGGAACCGAAACCTTCTTCTCAACAACCGCATGTGCTTTAGATATAGGTGGAGGAGAAGCCATAGAATGATCCACATATGCTTTGGATTGGAGAGAAGTGGAAGAAGAAGGAAGAATGTGTGGAGAAGAAGAGACATTTTTCGGTTTTTCGTAATTCACAATGGAGAGAGAGAGAGAGGAGAGAGATTTAATGACTGTGTCAGGCATATATCCATTAATTAGATTTTCTTAAAAAATAAAAAATTGAAACACAAATTAATCAAAAGCGCGTAAGGTTAGAATGGGGAAGGTTGGTTGTTAAGTGAAGGTTGGTGGTTAAGTATATTTGCTGAGTGAGTCATGAAATGGGCTTGTTGATTTGTTAAATAGGGATCCAAATATTGTCAATGGATGAAAATATTTTAGTTTTTCTCTTGTTTAACAAATTCCATACAAAGAAGCCATTCCCGAGGCATTGGAAACCATTTAGAGAATAATTTGTGTCTTTTCGTTTCCAGAAGAACTGCAACCAAATAATCAATCAACATATTTAAGCCCAAAAGAAAAACATTGATTATGCGTAATTTTATTCATAGTCAATTACACATAAGATATATTTTGCCCATAACTCATTTTTACAAATTCTCAATCTTTCTCCTACAACGTAAAAATCTAAAAAAACCTAGAGAACATAGCCTACGGCAAAAGCTGAAGATAAAGTGATCATTTTTTTAATTTGTTTCTTCTTTAAAAACCCAAACGTTTGATAAAGATCCAACAACTCCATTCTAAAATTAGAAACGAATTGAATATAATTTGTCCATTTAACCCGGAAAAGCATGCAAAATCACTTTGCATTTGTTTTAATTTCAAATGTCCATGTTTCCCAATTTTAGAACGATCAATTTACGATGAGAAAAAAAATACTTGAACAACAACAAAATGAAGCTACCAGATAAGGGAATCAAAACATAAGAAAAGAGAGATGAAATAGGAAGCCTCTTCGAAGGTATGTGTTTATGTCTCTTTCCAAAATTTACAAGATGAAGTTTATGCACTCAAAATGGTAATCAAGACTCTATAAAGCATCATAGTTTAAGAGAAAGAAAAAATGTGTAATGCATACATTGATGACGCTAATAGAGGGTGGAGAAAAAGTTAATATGGATGAAAGACATGAAGAGGTATATTAGATTGTCAAAATCTTGTGTGAAAAACAATGACGTGGTAAAAAGAAGTTGATGTATATTAATAGTTTTTTTATTGGTTTTTTTGATTTAATTGTTTTGATGATGTGTCTGATATATCATGGTTTTTACCCTGTTTAGACCATGATATAAGTCCTTTTATAGAGTCTTTACTGTATTTTGGAGTCTTTTAGAGTCTTTTACAGGTCTTAGCACGTTTTGGAGGA
>PKML01002466.1:155966-167067 GCA_002933935.1 Eutrema yunnanense
ATAAACAATATATATATATGGAACATTTATTTTTTATTTACTAAATATGTATATAGAAATCTTATTTTCTATGTTCTACAGATTTAATACTATATACATTTACTGTCAATATTTCTTTTTTTGAAGTAAGAAATTTCAAAATATTATATACATATATTTTTATCTCTTTTAGACCATATATAAATATATTAAATACAACTTTTAAACGGATATTTTACCCTTCTTAGTTTAAAATTAATAAATTTTTATGACAAAATATGTCTCTAATGATTTTTTGGTTATGTTAGTGTTGTTGTTGTGTCACCGTTCAAATTCAAATCCGTTTTTTTAATTCAATTCGACAAACGGTCGGATTATAAAATGCGACATTAATAGGATATTTTTCTTCTTCTTTTTTTTTTTACGCGCGAAAAAGTCAGAACTCAAATCTGTTAATAATAATTGTAAGGGGCATCAATGGAAGGATAACAAGAGTGACAATAAATTATAAATCTCTAGAGTTCTCCAAAGACACTTCTATGTTCTCAGAAACAATCTTTATTTATATGGCTCTCTCTAGGAATCTCTAGCTCTCTCATGTTGTTCATTCTTTTAATCTTTCAATATTTCAAGATCAATGAGTGATAAATCTCAGCTGCATAGAAGAACACCACATGTGCCTTCTTCCCAATCGAAGCGGCCCTACAAAGCACTTCTCATAAGATCCCAGTCACCTGAACCAGATGAAGAAAATTCAACAGACAGTGATGCGAGAAAAGCTCCTTACAAAGCTCTTCTCATCAGAGCTCGGTCACCAGAACCATCTCATGAGGAGAATTACTCGGATAGTGAAACCACCAGTTCACAAGAGTTAGAAGTGAAGCCAAGGAAGAACAATGATGCGAGAAAAGAGTCGAACAAGAACAAAAGAAGGACAAGGAAGAACAATGCCCCCAAAAGAATCATTACCCATGAGCCAGAAGTTATGCACACAATTGAAAACTCGTGCAACATGAGAGGATCAAAAAACACCAATATTATGTCTGAAGAATCTGATGAAACAATGTCTGAAGAATCAAAAGTGAACCAGAAGTGAAGACTTTGACAGAAGAACAATAAGTATGACAAAGAAGAAAGAATGTCTAATCCAAAATTTGGTTCTTATCTTTCACTTTCCTGAATGTTTATTTTTTTAATCTGAATTTTTTTTTTACTATTATATGAATGTTAAGAATTGCCATTCAATATTTTCGTATGAACCTGGTGCGATTTCAACTCTGATTAGAAACCTAAGAACTGAATATTTGCCTCAATGAGATTAACCAAGACGAATTAGAAGAGAATGCGAAAAGAAACAACACTAGAGATTTTACGATTTCGGAGCAATCCACCACCCACGTCTCGACGGACGAATCCATAATCTACTGAAACCAGCTCAAACTCGAGCTCTTGATCTCTATGTACAATATAAGCTCTCTCTCTTTACAAACCCTACAACTTTGTGAATGAATCAAATGAAATAAAAGAAGAAGAAGAAGAATATACACCTTGATTCACTCGTGTGTATAATTACACGCGTGACTTGGTTTGTTCCAAACCAACATCTTCACCTTATTCGATTGTACATTTAGATTCACCTTAGAAATAAGGACATATTCTTTAATTATCCACTTTGTCCTTTATCCTCTGATCTTGTTTAACACACGGGTTGACTCCTCTTCCGGTACATGAGCAAACCCGCCAATCTTTAGATCTTTATGAGATCCTTCTCAGCTTCCTGCAACTCTTTGGAAAAACCATCCCATCTTCATATCTCCTGAGTAAACCCACTCAACTGGTTTTGAGAAAAAATTGCTCAATACTTTGTAACCCTTAGGAGTTCCAATACGTCTTGAAACTTGCCAACTAGCAATACCTTTGTTAATTTGTCTACTGGGTTATAGGCTAGCAATCTTCTGCACTAGAACTAAACCAATACTTATCAAATCTCTGGTGAAATGATACTTAACATCCACATGTTTTGTCCTCTCATGATGAACTGTATTCTTTGCCACTACAATTGCACTTTGAGAATCACAGTATACATTCACTGCTCCTTGTTTAAATCCAAGTTCATTCCTCAAACCCTTTAACTATACGACATCTCTTGCTACATCTGAAAAAGCCATATATTATACCTCTATGGTTGAAAATGCTACAAGCTTCTGCAAAAATTGATCTCCAACTTATAATATTTTACCTATAGTAAAGACCAATTCATAAATCAACTTTCTATTGACTAAGTCAGCAGCATACTATGCATCATAGTAACCTCTAATAATGATGTATCCTTCCTTTCTGTATCACATCTTTGTCTTAACTGAACCATTGATGTATCTTAAGACCCATTTTACTGCCTGTCAATGCTCCTTCAATGGTTTGCTCATGAATATGCATACTAGACCCACTATGTATGTTAACCCATATGAGAAATAAAAAGCTTCGATCACAGATTCAAAGTCTCAGAGAAACGAGAAACATGCAAAGTACCAATCCCAACAAGTTTCGAGACTCCGATTTTTATGAGACAATAAAACCAGATCAAATAAAGAGATTATGACTGCCTGAGAGCGTCATAACCCCGAAAACACTTGAAGATAACCATATGATTCTCGAAGAACGGTGTCCGAGATGAGGCTAGATAACGGAAGATCGAACCATCTCGGTTCATGACATCTTGTGATTTATCAAAAAGAATATGAGGAAGTGAGAATGCGGAGACTAAAAGGTAAAGCTTTAATGACAGAGTCCACTAATTCTGATGAAAAATCAGACTATGGTTGTATTCCTTTGAAGGAAAGGAGAAGTGCAACTATTTCAATTAGAGAACCACGTAGCCCAACCAACCATGAGATTCCTAATAATCCACATTATGTCTCTCAACCTGCTTATGGTGGTGTCGATGTAGGGGATTTGATTCTAGGGTCACGATCATGGTGTTGTAGAAGATGGGGAATTTTTGTTGGGAAATGATTATATTGAGGAATCGTTCATTAATGAAGAGGAATTTAAGATGTTGAGTGGTGATGATATTGTGAATGATGAGAAGATGATTGAGAATAATGATTTGCTAGGCGATGCTTCTGATTCGGAGGTAGAGACAATCGAACACCACCTTCTTATCCAATATGTCAAATAAAATCTTATCCACATAATTTATTAATTATAAAATTAACATCATAACCAAATCTTTGTGCAAACTATTTACATTTATATATGTATATATCTTGATGAGACAATGAGACTAAATACATGTTCTATATACAAACACACGTAATGTGTTATTTACATTTATATACAGAAAATATATAGTGAGTTCTTTAAAACTAATTATAAACATCCCACATATATATCTACCAGACCCGATAATAACATCTCATATATGAAACGCAAACGCAGACACAATTGGCGGCGAAGGAACCGAAACCTTCTTCTCAATAACCGCATGTGTTTCAGATATAGGTGGAGGAGAAGCCATAGACTAATCCTCATACGCTTTGGATTGGAGAGAAGTGGAAGAAGAAGGAAGGATATGTTGAGAAGAAGAGACATTTTTTTGGTAATTCACAATGCGGGGGGAGAGAGAGAGAGAGAGAGAGAGAGAGAGAGAGAGAGAGAGAGAGAGAGAGAGAGAATGATTTAATGAGTGTGTCAGACATATGTCCATTAATTAGATTTTGGATGATTTGCTACAATAACATTATAAATATTAAAAATAACTAAAATAACCTAATAACATTTTCTAAGATTTCTATAAAATGTATTTCCCATATTATCCTTATGCATATCATATATTTTCTTTATTTACCACATATGAATAATAATTTTAAAATCAAAAATCAATTAATTAATTAATGCAAATGATACTAATTGTTAAAAAAGAAATGATATCATTTAAAAAAATTAATGTCAGCAATCAATTGTTTTAAAAAAGGAAAACGTTTAAAAAAGAAAAATCAATGGTAAAAAACCATTGTCAACACTAACTTTTAAAACTCATCCTCACAAGTACACATTTCATTCAATCAATTCATCTATTTATTCACTACTAAATTACTAAAACAAAAAGAATCATTTACAATCAAAATCATTGTACAATTCATCAAAATCTAACAATGTCACCATCACTAAATTTTAACCGATAAGGTATTCGGCCTTTTTTTCTTTTTTGGTTTTGACTATGATTTATAGATAATTAAGTTTTGCTGATTAAAAAAATTAAGACGTCAAAAAAAAAAATTAAGTTTTGCTGATTTGTAATCAAAAATCATAATATCAATTTCAGTTTTGTATATTTATTTGATTAAAATCTTATTCGCTATGGTGAAAGATGAAGGAAATTACACCCTCAATTATCATGATTCGGTGTTCATGGAGATACATATAATTTCTCAAACTTGTGAAATATGGAAGATTTTTGGTGAATTTCTATATGCTAGTCTGCCATTTTTTTGGCATACTTTACGGTAGTCTTCTAAATTTTCTGGCAGACTTAAATTTCTATCTGCTAGTCTGCCATTTTTTTCGGCAGACTCTACAGATTTTTGGCAGACTCTATCGAAGTTTGGAAGACTCTACCAAAGTCTTCCAACTTTTTTGGCAGACTTGAATTTCAATCTGCTAGTCTGCCATTATTTCGGCAGACTCTACGAATGTCTTCCAAACTTTCTGGCAGACTTGAATTTTTATCTGCTAGTTCGCCAATTTTTCGGCAGACTCTACAAATTTTTGGCAGACTCTACGGAGGTCTTCCAACTTTTTTGGCAAACTTGAATTTTAATCTGTTAGTCTGCCATTTTTTCGGCAGACTCTATGAAAGTCTTCCAACTTTTCTGGCAGACTTGAATTTCAATATGCTAGTCTACCATTTTTTCGGCAGACACTACGAATGTCTTCCAAATTTTCTGGCAGACTTGAATTTCAATCTATTAGTCTGCCATTTTTTTGGCAGACTCAACGAAAATCTTCCAAATTTTTTGGCAGACTTGAATTTTTACCTCCTAGTCTGCCATTTTTTCGGGAGACTCTACGGATTTTTGGCAGACTCTACAGAGGTTTGGAAGACTCTACAGAAGTCTTCTAACTTTTCTGGTAGACTTAAATTTCAATCTTCTAGTCTGCCATTTTTTCGGCAGACTCTACGAAGTTTTGGAAACCTCTACGGAAGTCTTCCAACCTTTCTGGCAGACTTGAATTTCAATCTGGTAGTCTGCCATTTTTTCGGCAGACTCTACGAATGTCTTCCGAATTTTCTGGCAGACTTGAACTTTAATCTAGTAGTCTGCCATTTTTTCGGTAGACTCAACGAAAATCTTCCAAATTTTTTTGGCAGACTTGAATTTGTTCCTATGCCAATTTTTCGGCAGACTCTACGGATTTTTGGCAGACTCTACGGAAGTCTTCCAACTTTTCTAGCAGACTGAATTTGGCAAACTGAAATTCAGTCATCCATTTTTTGGGAAACTCTACGAAAATTTGGCAGACTTGATTTACAGAAGTCTTCCAAATTTTATGGCAGACTTGAATTTTAATCGGCTAATCTACCATTTATCGGCAGATTCTACGAAGATTTGGCAGACTCTACGGAGATATGCCATTTCCAAAATCTTGACAGACTTTTCAATTTTTTGGCACAGTCTGCGCAGTTTGGCAGACTTAAATTTATTGGAGAGCTAGTGAGAGGTGTTCTCGTCATCGACAAGCTACATCAAAGTGTATTGGAGAGCTGTATTTGGAAAATTTTCGAAAAGTTGATGTGGGGATTTGACCTTTGCACATCATGGATGTCCTGAAGGCTATCTACGGTATTGATATTGATTATTGGAAGTCTTACAAAGCAATATTGGCAACACTCTTAATTTGCAGCACATATATGGGCATCGTAGCTATGTAACTGGTCTGGCAGAATCTACGGAAGTCTTTTAAACTTTTTTGGCAGACTTGAGTTTTAAATTGCTAGTCTGCTATTTCCTAACACTTTTCAAATTTTATGGCATATTCTAGGCCTGGGCCAAATACCCGGAACCAAATAACCGAACCGATTAGGAGGAACTGAACCCAAACTGAAACCTTTAAAAATACCCGATGGATCCTAAACTCTTATACTCGAAGAAGCGGAACCGAACAGAGAACCGATCAGGTACCCAAAATATCCGAATTATAATTATATACCCATAAATAGTAGTTAATTTTATGGATATTTAGGGTATTAAAGGTATATTTTTGGTTTTACAAATATATTTTCAAGGTTTTTGGGTATGTTTTCGGATATTTTTTGGGTTTTCGGGTATATTTTGGGTAAAAATACCCGAATCAAACCATATCCAAAAAATTAGCGTATTTATCGGTTCTCAAAATTAAGACCCGAAACCGAACCGAAACCTTATCGGTTCTTATATGGGTCCAAAGTCTTTTTACCCGGAAGACCCGGAACCGAACCGAATACCCGAAAGAACCGGAACCGAACTGAATACCCGAAAAACCCGGAATCAAACCGAATACCCGAATGCCCATGCCTAGCATACTCTTCCAATTTTTGACAGATTCTACGAAAGTATTTCAAACTTCTTGGCAGACTTCAATTTCAATCTGATAGTCTGCTATTTTTCGGCATACTCTTTAATATTTATGGTAGATTTGAATTTCTATATGCTACTATGCCATTATTTGAGCAGTCTCCTCGAATTTTGGCATTCCAGTTTTTAGCAGACAGTTGTATTTTCAAATTTTATTGCAGACTTGAATTTCTATGTACTAGTCGGTCATTCTTTTAGTAGATTCCTTGAATTTTTTTGATGAACTCTACTGAGGTTTGGCATATTCTTCCAATTTTTGGTAGTCTCTACGGAAGTATGTTAGTCTTCCAATTTTTGGTAGTCTCTACGGAAGTATGTTAGTCTGCCATTTTTTATGGCATACTTAAATTTCTATATGTTAGTCTGCCATTTTTTAGTAGACTCCTCGAATTTTTGGCTAACTCTACGGAGGTTTGGCAGATTTTACGGAAGTCTGCCAAATTTTCTAACAGACTTCAATTTCAAATCTTATGATTTGCTATTTTTCAACAGATTCTTAATTTTTAACAGACTCTACGGAAATTTAGAAGACTCAACTTTCAATATGTTAATCTGCAATTTTTTTGGATTCTCAAATGTGCTTCAACCATTTCAATTCTCAAAATTTTCATTTATTCTACACATAACCATGTAGAAATAAAAATAGCAAATGTTACCTTATTCATACAACGATGATAATCAAATACTGATGTTCGGTTCAGTCCATTTTCATGAACGAATCATCAACAACAAGAATGATATTTTAATAAGAATCATCAAAACGTTGATGAAAGGAAAAGAAAAGAAAAGTTTGATTAAGTATAAAAGAATAATGGTGATTTCCTAAATTTCCTTTTTGGTTACTAATAATTAATTATTGTAGTATATGGTAAAACACATTTAAAATAATTATAAAATGGTAATTTAGGAATTATGGAATTATTTATGTGTTTAATAGGTTATGTGAGTAATAATAAATTTAGTGAGTTATTCTAGTTATTCAAAAAAATAAGTGGGCTATTTTGGGTAATTGTTTCTTAGGGGAAATTGCTAAAAATAACCTAAAATTTGGTTTTTTCAGCAAAACTAGACCCCTTATTTGAGTTAAAGCAAACGTAACCTGCAGGGGTAGTGAAATTACAGTTACCTCCTCAATGAGTAAACAAAAACTCAGTACGTGTTTTTACGATTATAACCCTGAGACGCAGGTAGACTTCATATAGAAGTCTACTATGTAATTAGATTTTATATTTAAATAACAAAAATATATATTATGTTATAAAATTATGACGTTTTAAAAATTTATTATTCTCAATTATGATGTTTTAAAAATAAAAAATTCATAAAATTTGATCAGATTAACCAAATAACTAATTTATAGGTTATAGTTGAATTATGGGTAGACTACTCATGAAGTCTGCTATATAATTAAATTTTATATTTAAATAATAAAAATAATAATATTATGTTATAAAATTATGAGGATTTAAAAATTTATTATACTAAGTTATGATGTTTTAAAAATCAAAAATTCATAAAATTTGATCAGATTAACCAAGGTAATAATGTATAGGTTATAGTTGAATTATGGGTAGATGATACAAGATATTTTGGTATCTCTAGAGTCAATTCTCTAAATGCAATTATAGCATAAGAGGTTATCGAACCTTATCGGGACTATTCTAAACACTAAGAATGCAAGGTTCAAGGTAATTTAAGCTAAACAAGTTAATTGGTGATTAAGTATCCAAATTAAACAAATAAAACAACTAAGCAAGATGTAATCCAAATAATAAAAGCGGAACAAGAGATAAGGTTAATGATATAAGGTGATCTAAATCCAATTAGTGGTGTTCAATTACTCAAAAAGCTAATCCCTAGGCAATAGATCTCTAATCTAGATTAGTTCTCTTTCAAGCAACTAATCACTATGCTAATTATCAAACCCATTAGCAAATCATCATTTGTTTTGCTAATTTGGATTTGTAAATCATCATTAAAAAGGGTGATTAGCGAGACGTTCAAGCATTTGATCTATGAAAGGTAACGGGAAGTGATCTTTTCGAGTGGATGAGTTTAACTTCCTATAGTCAATGCACATCCTATGCCCGGTTATCGTCCTAGTAGGAATCATTTCATTCTTGTCATTTCTAACAACCGTCATCCCCCCTTTCTTAGGCACACAATATCGGATAGTACGTGGGTCTCCCCGGTCGATCTCAACTATTTTGAAACCGGTCAAAATAGTTGAGATCGATAATGGAAACCACCCCGCACAAGGTGGTAATGGAAACCACCACGCACAAGGAGGTCACGCCCACAACAACCCTCAAACACCCGCCCGGCAAAGAGGTCCCAACCATCCACCAAGAGCTAGAAACGTTGTTGGAGAAGGCGATGCCGCTAATGCTCACCAAAACCGCCAAGGCATTCAAGCTCCACCGGTGGAGAATAACAACTTCGAAGTAAAACCGGGAGTTATCAACATGGTTCAAGCTAACAAGTTCCATGGGTTGTCAATGGAGGATCCTCTAGATCACATTGACCAATTTGACTAGATATGTGGTCTCACCAAGATCAACGGAGTATCCGAAGATGGTTTCAAGCTTCGACTATTTCCGTTCTCTTTGGGTGACAAAGCTCACCAATGGGAGAAAAGCTTGCCTCAAGGATCTATTACTTCATGGGATGATTAAAAAGGGCGTTTCTAGCCAAATTCTTCTCACCGTCTAGAACGCCAAACTTCGCAATGAGATATCTAGCTTCACACAACGGTCTATTGAGTCTTTCAACGAGGCTTGGGAGAGATTTAGAGGCTACACTTCTCAATGCCCACATCATGGCTTCTCCAACGCCTCTCTCCTTAGCACTCTTTACCGAGGTGCTTTGCCTAAGATCCGTATGCTACTTGACACGGCTTCGAATGGTAATTTCCTAGCTAAGGATGTAGAGGATTCTATGGAGCTCGTGGAGAACTTAGCTACTAGTGATGGGACGTATGGCGATGATTATGACCGTGTGCCCTCAAGCAAATAAAAGACTAAACAGAGAAAGAGGTTTGAAAACGTAGAGACTCACCTGTTCCTGAACCATCGAAATGACCCCTTTTCCAAGTACCCAAATGTCACCTGATCAGCTTTTGATCTAACCACCATGTACTTCTCCGTAGACATTCGCAGCTTTTCCAGACTCCACACAAAATCCCACAGCATTGTTCAAGTAAAGCCCTCATCGCCAGTTTCATCTCTGCAGCTAAAATTCAAGAACCTTCTAGACTCTTTACCAGAAAATATCATGACAAAGGAACCACCCTTTTTAACACTTTTTGTATCAATTTCTATCCCCAGACTTATTCCTTTTTGTATCAAATTCTGTGGCATCTCATGTCTCTTGCTGATTTTCCCTCTCCTTTGACAAGCATCACACTGTGAAATGAATGTGTGAGCATCCTTAAACATGGTAGGCCACCAGAAGCCTGCTTGTAGAACCTTGGATACCGTCTTGAAGTGAGCAAAGTGACCAGCATACTCAGAACCATGACAATGAAAAAGAATAGCTGCCTTTTCAGACTCTGCAACGCATCTTCTGTAGACTCCATCTGAGCAATGCTTGTACAGGTAAGGTTCATCCCAGAAGAATCTCCTTACATCACGCATAAACTTCTTCCTTGCATACTTTGTGGGATACTGTGGCTCAGTCTCTATAGCAAGGTAGTTAGCGATGTCTGCGTACCATGGACGTGCAGTACTGGAGTCAGTGACTAGACAGACATCATAGCAGTCCAACTGCTCGTCGGACAAAACAGGTGCAGGTCGCGACGGGTGTCGATCGATACCAATGGAGTATCGATCGATACCGAAAGTCTGAATTCGTGGAAATTGCAGATTTTCGGGATACATGTCCTGAAAGATTATTTCAATGAGGTAAACACCTTCCTCCGGTAGACAATCATCAATGGGGACGAACTCATCGACCTTTAGTCGCGATAAATGGTCAGCAACTCCATTCTCAATTCCTTTCTTGTCCTTGATCTCTATGTGGAAACCTTGGAGCAAAAGAACCCATCGGCATAGACGAGGCTTGAGGTCCTTGTTCTTCATCAGGTATTTGAGAGCAGCATGGTCTGTGTGAACAATGACCTTGCTCCCAATCAAGTAGGACCGAAATTTCTCAAAAGAGAAAACCACTGCCAGCAACTCCTTCTCTGTGGTGTTGTAATTTCGCTGAGCATCATCCAACGTCCTGCTGGCATAATAGATAGCATGGAGCTTCTTATCTTTCCTCTGACCCAGAACAGCTCCAACAGCGAAGTCACTGGCATCACACATCACCTCAAAAGGCAAACTCCAATCAGGTGGTTGGACTACTGGAGCACTCACCAATGCCTTCTTGATTTCCTCGAAGGCTACAAGGCAATCAGATGTGAAATCAAACTTGACTTCCTTACATAATAGGGCTGTGAGTGGGCGTGCAAGCTTGCTGAAATCTTTGATAAACCTCCTGTAGAAACCAGCATGACCAAGGAAGCT
>PKML01002466.1:187962-221167 GCA_002933935.1 Eutrema yunnanense
TTTTTTTATAGACATTTTTCCGACTGATTTGCGACTACATAGCGACTATATAGCGACTGCTGTCCGACTACGAGTGGTCGTCGCAAAAAGTAGATACAAGTAGGTACGCCAAGAATAAACGTGTTAAATGCTATTATTTTACGACCAATAAACGACTGTTTTGCGACCCACCGTAAAAGTCGTAATTTAGTCGCAAAATAGCGACTATTTTGTGACGAAAGTTTTCCGACTCGATGGTAGTCGTCGATTGGTCGTAAAATGGCGACCAATATGCGACTAATACGTTTGGTCGGAAATGACCGACTATGGTGCGACTGTATTTGTGAATTCGTAAACAAGTCGCAACATAGTCGCTAAGTAGTCGTAAAAATTTACGACTGTGTCTGTAGTCGCAAACTGTAGTCGCGAAAACGCTGTTTTCTTGTAGTGTTTTGAGAGATTGCGCGTTGTGATACCCAAACCGGATCCTGCTGTTTACACTTTTCAGGAGTTCAAGTATGCCCCTCTCCTCATGTCACTCTTTTACTTTGGTTCAGTAGTAATGACGAGAAAGCGAGATAAAATGGTGGAGAAATGATGTTATTCAAAGAATATTTTTTTTTTTTGTAGCTTCATGTCCATTTTTATGTGGCGGAATTAAATAGGATTTGAGTAATTGAGCAGTACAATTTTAATCCTGTTTCCAGATAAATGAGCGTGGATTAGCTGATTTTAATCTTGTGTAACATTTTGTCTTGATATGGTTCCTCCGTTGCAGATTCAATTGGCAACAGCAGTTTCGTCATAGATACCCAGATGAGTTCTTTGACATAGCTAAGAACAGGTAATTCCGTCACAATTCTGTAATCTAGAGAATGTATCAAGTTTCTACTTTTATCAATCTTGTCTGATATAATGATGTGTCCAAAGCATCAACAGTTTTTTCTTCTAGTAGCACCGTGAGTTACAGGTTCTCGGTTATTATAAGTAACCTGAGCAGCACTAACTTGACTGCAGTGAAAGTTTAGAACTCTTTTGTGCTCATAGTTATATATAGTGAAGGTTCTGTCTTCTGTAACTTTCAAATCACATTCAATCTGATTTTAACTGTTGGTATTCTACATGTAGCCACTGTTTCCCGGTGAAAGTGGAATTGATCAGCTGGTGGATATTATCAAGGTACATATCGTGTTTCTTCTTTTTTTTTTTCTTAATTTATTTATTTATATTTCATGTTTCCTATCTTATTCATCTGTACATCTACCAGATTCTTGGGACGCCTACAAAAGAAGAAATACGGTGTATGATTCCCAATTACTCAGTGTTCAAGTTTCCTCAAATCAAAGCTCACCCGTGGCACAAGGTTTGTGAAGTATTCACAGGTGCACGTACATGTTGGAATGAATAATGGGACACGTGTTTGCTTGGTTACTTCACTTATCCAAAAAATTTGTGGCCATTTCTCAAATTTTTCATTTTTTATTCTTAAAATTGGACCTACTTAATGATGGCTATTTTATACTTTATGACATTTAGGGTTCACTACTCTTTTGATTATCCCTTTGGTTGGTTTAAGGATTACATTTCTTCTTCCATTTGTTCATCAATGTTTTAAATATTGGTTGGTTTTTGATATGTTTGGGAAATGTGGTTTTAGGGGGATTGTCCAGAAAGTGATCAGCAAAAATGGATTAAGAAGTATTGCTGGACAAGAGATAGACAAAGCTGAGAAAGCTAGAATTTGATGAGTCTGAGCCATCAAGGTTACGGACAATCAAGCAAACTCCGTAAGAATCTTATGAAATGACAAAAGAGATGCATAAACAAGAAAGCTGTAGATTTCAGCCTCCACTCGTTCAAACTCATTTGTTTTGTAACATGTTCTCATCACAAAACATTCCTTTGTAAAGTTAATTTTTGATGCAATTTAACCTTAGACCTTAAGACAAGGAAGAAGCACAAAAATTTCAAATCATAACTAGCACAAGTAATTAATCAAATGTAAAAAAGAATGAAGAAAAAGAAGTAACTAATCTTGTGTCTATATAATACAATCCCATCATCTAAGGCATCATATTTTATATCTAAAGACATTCAAAGCCACCAACATGCATGTAAACGCATTTCCATCTCTAAGGAAAAAAACATCTTTAGTTACCAACATCTCTAGTTAACACACAAGCTTCTAGTAAAATATTAATTATGAAGCAGCCTTCAGGTGAAGTCTGCATAAGTAAAAAATGTTAAAGAAAACAGAGACAAACAGAGACAATGGCATTGCATTTCTGCATAACCAACAAAGTTCAGTGCATAGCATAAAAAATTCAGACTATATAAGCAAACTTCATAAGAAGACTTCATAAGCAGACTTCATAAGTAGATGTCCTCATTAGCATTCGTGATTACAAATTCAATCGAGTCTTTAAACATCCATTCTCTGTAAACAACATGTAGGTTAACCATTTCCTGTAAGAAAACAAGAACAAACCCCATTAGCATTCGTGATTACAAATTCAATGAAATAGTACGTAGTAGACTTCTACCGAAAGTCTTCTATTACGAGCTTAATGCCTAACCAATCAACATATTTGATTCATCCATAATTGTCTAGTTAAAACACATAAAATTCATACAACATCAAAAGCACTAGTAAAAATACATACTAGAACAAAAAAGCTCAAAAATTCATTATAAATATGCTCTAAATGAGTTTTTTTTTAAAACGTTATACAGTAGACTTCTATGAGAAGTTGACAAAGAAGACTTCATTTGAAGTCTACAAAAATTCTTATAAGTCTGCGTGTGAAGTCTACTGTGGAACAGATTATTTTTGCATTTGACCAAAATGTTGACTTTATAAAAGTAGACTTCTTCATGAAGTCTGCTGAAAAACAGGTTAATTTTTCATTTGACCAGAATCTCATTAGTGTTTGACTTTTAAAGTAGACTTCATTTGAAGTCTACGCTGTTCAAGAAGACTTCTAATGAAGTCTACGTCGTTAGAGAAGACTTCAGACTGAAGTTTACTGAAAATGGGTCACTTTTTCAAATCAAATACTGAAAGTAGACTTTGTTTGATGTCTACGAAAAATAAGGTTAGTTTTGAGTTTGACCAAAAAAATTCATTGCAGACTTCGTTTGAAATCTAATTCAGTTTTTGAAAAAACAGACTTCTTTTTTAAGTCTACTCTAAATTTGTAGACTTCATATGAAGTCTACTCAAAAAAAGTTTTTTTTTTTTTAAGTTTGAAATTTTTGTCAAACGCAAAACTAGGGGGGGTTATTGGTTTTTGCATTTTAATGGATTTGGAAATCCAAACCAAATCAAGTGTTATTGGTTCTATAATTTTGAAATCCATATTCAAATCTTGTGTTATTGGTTCTATGATTTTAAAATCCATGTTAAAATCAAGTGTTATTCAATAGTAAGGATTTTCATAAGGATTTGATTTTAATTTGGATTTGAATGGATTTACAAGTGTTTTTAAGAGTAAAATACAAAAGAGCAAATATCAAGTGAAACCTTGTTATTTGGTTGGATTTGGATTTACAAGTGTTTTTTTTTTCAAGATGAAACTACTATGTAGAATTAAAAATAGAAAGACACCTATCAATTTTTGAATGATTGGATCATCAACATTGTTAAGAGGATTAGTTCTCCGTCTTTTTCTTAAAGGGAGTTTTTCCAAAGTATTATTTGAACCGCTGCAAAAAAAAAAGATGATTGTGTTTCATAATTTTCCTCGACATTCATGGAAAACTCTTCACCAGAATTTGTTTGCTCTTTTTATGTTACCATAAATCCACATGTTCGAGCATCAGTATTATCTCCCAATCCAATCGCACTCCTACCCGATGGTACATTCTTTTCAAATATCACTTTGAGATCACCAAACTCTTCAAAAGTTTCGTCACAAATTTTTTTATAGTTCGGATGTGCCCCTAAAATACGATTAAAAAAACCAACATAATGAAAAATCTATGTATACATCAAAGAAGCCGTAAATCGTTTAAAAAAAAATAAAATTTACCTTTATGTAGTCAACTCACACATCATCTACTCCACGAAATGAAAAAAAGTTATTTAACCATCGACATGCCTCATTGAGAAACGCTGTTGAAAGAATCTTTGGTATCTTCAAATCTGGATTCCTAATTTTTAAGTCTGCTCCTCATTTTCCTTATAAGACACAAACAAAAATTGTACTTGTATGTGTTGGTTTACATAACTTTCTTCGAAAGTACTGTCGAGCAGATAGTTTTCCTGAAGAAACAAAGTCTGAAGAAGAAGAAGAAGAATATCTTGAAGAGAAGTTAATAACAATGATGAAGAAATTCTTGGAACCCAGGATCAAGAAAGAGAACATGTCAATCAATTGAGAGCAATAATTACAACAAATATGTGGACATTTTTTATACTTTAGGAGAATACTAGATGATTACTGAAAGAAAAAGAACAAAAAATTCTTTTGGTTTGTTTTTAAAATTTTTCTTATAATACTAAAATTCTTGTAAATCTATTTGGTTGATTTACAATAATTCATTTATTTGATTTTGAAATCCAATTATTTAACTTTAAAATCCACTTCTCTGATTTTAAAATCAATGGATTCATTAGGATTTCTAAATCTGAGAAATCCATTAAAATACAAGAACCAATAACCCCCACTAACTTTCATAAAAAGTCAAAATTTTGGTCAAATACTAAACTGATTTAAAAGAAGACTTGTCTTGAAGACTTCTCCAGAAGACTTCTCTTGAAGACTTCTCCAGAAAACTTCAGGTTAAGTCTGCCATATAAAAGGCAAAGTTTGGTCAACTACAAAAGTAGCCTCTCTTTTTCGGAGATTTCATATGAAGTATACATGTGATTTTTTTGTTTTCAAAGAATAACTCACAGAAGTCTCCAGACTTCACCTGAAGTCTCTAGACTTCACTTGAAGTCTCCAGACTTCACCTGAAGTCTCTAGACTTCACTTGAAGTCTCCAGACTTCACCTGAAGTCTCTAGACTTCACTTGAAGTCTCCAGACTTCACCTGAAGTCTCCAGACTTCACCTGAAGTCTCCTTACAAAAACGAAAAAATAGTTAATTGCAAAACTAACCTATGGTTGACTAGTAGACTTCAAATGAAGTCTACGATGAAGAGCAGACTTCATTTGAAGTTTACTATCGCGAAATAGATCTGAAAATTAACGAAAATCAAGTGAATAAATTACCTAGATCCGGTTTGAGGCTGTTTTGAGCTTCGTCGAGTGCCCATAACACTGTGATTAACCAATATCAAAGAAGTCCATTCCTTCTTATGCAATAGCCACCGAAACAAGCAAGATCTAAGAATTTGTAAATTTTGAAAACGAAAATGAGAGAGTTTGTTGGATGAAAATGGAGAAGAAATGGAATATTATGAGGTTATGAGCATAAATATGAGGAGTTAGAGCCAAAGAAATTGGTTGGAGAAGCATTTAGAGCTCGAAATTGGTTGTTCATGGTGGTTGAGAAAGTTGAAGAAGATGGCATTTTCGTAAATAAATATATATCCAAAGGTGTTTTGTGTATTTTTCAGAATGAAGCAGACTTCAAAAGAAGTCTACTCATTTTCTCAGAATGGTATTTTCGTGAATATCGCAAGCTCGAAGGATGTAATGGAAATAAAATGGCATTTGTTGAGGAGAAGGAAAAAAGAGGTTATGTTTGTGTTTGACCTCAAATTTTAGGTCATTTTTGCAAGTGCCCCTATTTTAGATCTATCTCTTTTTTATGCTTTTTCTCTATTTTTCTCTCAAGAACAAAAACCTCTATTTTTAGGGTTTTTGGGATTTTTCTCAAGGATCTTTTGATTTATGAAAGTTTGAGTTTAATTCTTGTGTTCTTTCTTTAATCTCTCATCTTCCTAATCTCTAATCATGATTAACATCACCTCTTTCACAGGATTTGGTGTGTTCCTCATGATTAATGAGTTGAACCTTCTTGGATCATTTGGGTTTGGTAGATTAGGGAGGATTCTAGGTTGATTCTTGATGTCTAGGGTTTAATTAACTTGTTTCCTTTCTTATTTAGAGGTTTTAATGCTAGATTATACTTGAGAAAGCTAATCTAGAGCTAATGACATTTCATGTACACCAAGTGTTTGATGAAATGCCTCTTGAGCTAAATAAGAGATTTTCATATCTAGCTCATGAGAGTGAATGTCTAGGGTGAAATTTAGTTAATGGAACTTGTGTTTAATGTTTGCTAATTACATTTTCACAAATGAGAGTTTGTTCTTGAATTTGTAATTAGTGAAATGATTAGTGCTAAGAGATTAGATTAATCTTGATTAGTGTTCTAGGCTTAAGAAAGTGCACTTATATGATTGTTTAGACATCATTTATTAGCTTGGATTCCCCCAAATCAATTGCCTTGCCAAAATATCCTCCTTTAATCATTGTCTTAACCTCTTTTAGTGTCTTTTTCTTGTTTGTTTGTTTTAATTTGAACCATTAGGTTGCTAGATAATCAAAACCACCTTTGTTTGCTTAGCTTAAGTCATTTCTTGCATTCCTAGTGTGTTGTTCTTTGTGCCTCCTTGGATTGATCCCCAAGTGCTACAACGATAGCATTTGGGTAATTGGTTTGGATACACACAATTATCCAACTATCAATTTGGCGCCGTTGCCGGGGAGGCTATAGCAATAACCATTAGGATTTAGATTTTGCTTGAGACTAAGCTTTTATTTTCACTATGTTAATGCATATCACTAAGAGTATGCATCTCGTTGAAATGATGAATTTTCTTTTATTTATTGTTACTAACTTGTCTTCATTAGCTCTTTTGTGCTTTCAAAAGTACCAAGATCAATGGAATATACATGGAAAGACAAGATCAATTGAGGTGTTTGAGGTGGTCAATCGAAAAGTCATTCTTGAAGATCTTCAACCTCAAGAGATGGACAACCAAAGTAGCATCTCTCAAGCTCCAAAATCTCAAGAAATGACACAACTTCAAGGAAAGCCACGTCCTCAAGTGTTGGCATCAAGTCCGATCCAAGCTCCAAGGGACAAGCCAACATTTGGAAGCTTTGACACTCCTTGTTGTCATGGATTGAGGTATGATGTCCACCCTCCTCCAATTAAAGTCAAGGCATTTGCATTTTTACATTGAATCTAGGATTGCATACATAAGATTCATTGCATATGCATGGGAGTAATGATGAATCTTCCTTGTAGGGTAGCATTTTAAGAAACTAATTCACGTTCGTAGTTGTTTGATGCATTTAAGTGAGTATGAAAGTAAAGACGCACCATTCTTAGTTCTCATGTATCATCATACTTGCCTTGATTGAAGCATGCTTGAATTGAATCCAACCTCATCTAAGTGATAACCCTAATCTTGACTTGTAGTTATTGTGTTTATGCAATTTTGAATGAATTTGTGGATCACTTATACATACTTGGATAATTTTTTCCCTTTCATCACTCTTGTTTATCCATGCAGCCATATCCCAGCATTGGAATGGTTTCCCCTACCCTAACCCCAACCTTCTTTCTAGCCATTGCTATTAGTGTGTGAATTGTGAGGCCTTTCTTTCGAACAAACTTGGCAAAACGTGTTAGGTTTAGGGCGACAAGAGGGAATTCTCATGTAGACTTAGCTCCATCATCACGAAGTTAATCTAGTAATAGGCTAGTTAGGATGGCGGTTCTTGATTCAAGTTTGGGGGAACGGTTCGAAACTTGGCGAATATGTATTTTCGGAATGGTAATGTGGATTGGAAAAGATGAAAAGGGGGAAAGGAATAGGTGATCAGATTTATATAGATTGGTTAGTGCAAAAAGAAAATAATAAGACTAGCTATAAGAATAAGATAGCCTAAAAGATTCAAGGAAAAAAAAGAAAGCCGAAAAGGCCAAAGCATCAAAGATGAGGAGAGGCGTGAACAAAAATGAAGAAAAGAAGAGCTAAGTCAAAACAAAGAAGCACCAAACCATGACATCAAGGAAGAAGAAGTCGATCCCCAATGTGAGAAGAAGATGAAGCGAAAACACAAGAAGCATGTGTGGGTTTGAGAAGGCAAAATACCTTGGGATGAAAAGGGTAGCTTAGGATGTGGGCACAACGGGTTAGAAGGCTTTAGGTTAGAGACACTCTAGGCATTTGGATAGATGAGAATTCTCCCTTGTATGCATAGGTTGCCTTTTACCTTTAGCATTTTGCTAAAGTTTGTTCATTCCATAAGAGATCCTTGTACTTGATTACCCATGCATGATAATGAGATCAACTTCATCTCATAACCAAACCTTTAGCCAAACGAATTCGATTTGACCTTGCATAAACATGATTCATGGTTACACCACTAATGAATGTTAAGGAGTTGGAGAATATGATTGATTGTGTAGATTGGGGTTTGGATTTGATACATGATGAAATAGGAATGGCTAACTCCTTTGGAGTAGACTCACTTGTGCATTTAAGAACTACAAACTTGGACGTTGAATATGATTTCTTTTTGTGCTACTTGTGGATTTGAGTTCCCACCTTCAAATCTCTCTCCCTACCTTTTCTTATTTGTTTGCTTGAGGACAAGCAAAGGAGTAAGTTTGGGGGAGTTGATATCCTCTCATTTTAGCCTTCATAGCATACATTTCACTTTGCATTTTGAGTCACATTCGAGCATATCTAGGTCTTTCATGCATGTTTTGGTCTTGTTTAGAGAATATGATGTTTTGTATTAGGTCTTAGATTGTCTTGCATGTTATGGAGTATATTCTAGGTACTTTGGAGCGGTTCGGAGATGTTCGGGAAGTCCTGAGGGTCAAGAACGACCGGCTACGGATGAGGAGAAGGACTTAGCATGGAATTGGAGTATCTCGGCTCAGCACAACCTACCAGCATCCAGGCGGTCCGATTCCGTGCAGTCCCAACACAAGAATCTCAACCGGTCAGAAGACATCGACTCAACCGTCCCGAAGCCACGCGGTCCAAGCCAGCAAGCGTCCTTCGTCACACGGAGTCTCTACCGAGCACCCGATGGATCTCATCGCATTATTCGAAGAAATTTGCAGCACGACGAGAATAAACCAAGTTCCCGCCGATTAATGGAAGTGTAAGTTTTTTCTTTTTTCTTTCGCTGAAAAAGCTCACCGTTGGTTGAAATCTTTGCCCGCAGGATCTATCACTAATTGAGAAGAATGCAAATCCGCCTTCCTATGCCATTACTACACCAAGTCGAGATCGAACTTGTTGAGAAACAAAATCCAAAGCTTTCATCAACAATCGATCGAGTCTTTCTATGAAGCGTGGGAGCATTTCAAGGAGTACGACCGAGATAATCTTCACCACGGTTTTTTCGGTCCGAATTTTCTCAACACTTTCTACCGAGGATTATTACCAAAATATCAACTTTCTCTCGACACGGCCAGCAATGTAGACTTCTCCACAAAGACCGTCAATCAAGGAAGAGCTCTCATGGAAAATATTTCTACGGCTAATAGCAATAATTGTCTCGACTAAAATATATCGACTAGATCTAACGCATCTGAAGCTAAGGAGATAGCCGAGCTAAAGAATATGATGAACCAACTTCTCAAGAACCAAAATCGCCAAGTGCATGCTTGTGAAGCTACTGTGGGAGCCGATAATGATACATACTACGAACTCGACAACAATGGTTCGTATTTTCAAGAAGAAGAAGTTAACTACGTCGGAGCACAAGCCTCTTACCAAAATCGCTTCAACAATTGTTTCAACAATAACTTCCATAACGCCAATTTCAACAATCTCTCGTATCAAAATCCAAACGTAGAGAACTCCCAAGGTCATCTCTATCCTCAACAATCCAAACCATTTTAAAACCGGTTCCAAAACGGAAACTATGGCGGAAATGGAAACTTTCAACCAAGACCGCCTTTCAACGCTCAAACCGCGCCCTACAACAACTCAAATACGCAGCGACAAGAGGTGTCTAACTCTCAATTTTCTACTCAAATAGCGAAGCTCGAGCAATCGATTCAACTACTCGCTCAAAGCAACAAGAAGACATTAAGGATTTTAACGTTAAAGTCGATTGTATGTACAATGACTTGAATGGGAAGTTCGAATCTATTTCAATCCATGTCCATAAGTTGGATATGGAAGTCTCTCAAACCACGGACTCTATGAAGAGGCCGAATGGAGTTTTACCCGGAAGAGTAGAAGATAATATGAAGAGATTTTGCAACGCGATTTCCACCACGTCCGAAAAGGAAGTCGACACTAAGACGGAGCCTAGAAAAGTTTCAAAATTCGTCCCACTATATGTACGTCCCAAATCCGAAATCAAGACCGCCGTTCAAGTTACCTAAACAAATCCCATTTCGAAGACTAAGAAAAGACGATGATTCGAGACTTTTTCTTTCTCTTGTTCTATTTCGGGAATAAATTTTGCAGATTGTTTATGAGACTCCGGAGCCAATGTCAACATCATGTCAAAGAAGTTTGCCGAGAGACTTGGTATAAGAACTCTCATATCGTCTACCGTGAGCGTAACCTTTGGAGATTCTTCTCAAAAGAAGACCGAAGTAGTGATCCTCGACCTTCAAATACTCATTGGAAACAAGATTGTTCCAGCGGATTTTCAAGTACTCGAGATGCATCAAAACGAGGAGAGACCATTGATTTTTGGTCGACCATTCTTAGCTACCGTTGGCACCATCATTGATCATGCCAACCGTTGTACCATTTTCTTAAACGTAGATTGAAAGAAGTTCTATCCCATTGTTCCAGATGGAATCCCAATTCCAAGGCATAAGCACAAGAATAAATATTTGATTTTCCCTAAAGAAAAAGAGAAAGATGAATCGACTAAGATGATGCCCCCAAAGGAGAGGCAAACACTTGTTTTAAAGCCATTTGCTAAAGTTAAGATCACCATTCCACCCGACTTAAGTAGTGCCAAAGACGAACAAGTGGAAGGAATGATCGAGAAGACGAAACAAACTCTCTAAAACACGAAGGTTCTTAGAAAAGGCGGCAAGCAGATGTAGTTACAAAGGAAAGGCGAATCACATCCCAAATTCGAAGAGACTCAAGGAACACTTGTTCTTGAGGGATCTCCTGCTCACGCCTAGTCTTACCAAAAAGTCGAGCTAACGATTTTAATCAAAAGCGCTTGATGGGAGGCAACCCATTTAGTACGTTTTTCTTTTCAGTATCTCAGGCTTTATATATAATTTCAAAAACCCAAAAACTTTCAAAAATCCGAAAACACAAAAAAAGGAAGCAGTAGCCCGAAACGGATTACGAAACGCCAAAGAGGAGAAGAAAAAAATGAGTCTGAGCAAACAGCCGGTCAGCCGCGGTCGCGTGGGCTCGACCCGCGGCCAGCAGCCGCGGTCGCGTGGGCTCGACCCGCGGCCAGCAGCCGGTCGACCGCGGCAGCGTTGTCTCGGCCTGCGGCGAAATGGAGGTCGGTCGCGGTCGTGTGTGCTCGACCTGCGGCCAAGCCATTTCGGCTGAAAACGTGTCCTAACAATTCCCAAACCATTCCAACCTCTATCCATTCAATCCCAGATATTTGTCCGACCCGAAAATAAACCGTAAATGATTTAATTTTTCGTGTCTCGCACGTCATGGTAAGTCCCGAAAAGTTTTTGAAAACAAGAAAATTCCTTTTTAAACATAAAAACCACTTTTCAAAAATCAAAAATATATTTTTAGATCAAAGCTCTTTTCTTCTTCTCTTCCACTTTTAAATTCTTAAGCTTTTTTGAAAGTTCTTATGTCCTTTCTCAGTCTTTTTTAAAGGAGATTTCAATTCCAAACCATTCGCATCTCCTCCACAAAGGTATGACATTTAAATCTCTACTTTAGGTTTTTCACCATCGGCCAGTTTGTAGTGGCTAAGGCCAAGAGAAACGCAGCTGCAGAGCGTTCTCGACTCTTTCCAACAGCACCAACATGTGCACCGTCTCCTCCCGCGAGCTCTTCAAACACATACGGACCAGCCTATGCAACCATGGCGAAGAAGCTCAAGCGCCATGAGAGACGATACCAGCGTGTGATCCGCTTCCTCCACGAGAACCACTAGTTCTATGGCGACATGTCTAACTCCGAGTTAGACGGCTCATGTGACTCGCGCTTCATCATTCACGACCAGCCTCACACATCACCACTATGGTTCCATCGACTTTTTCTCCTTACCTTTTTATTTTCGATTTTTATCATCGATTGCTATTTTATTTCTATTTCTATTTTTATTTTATCGTGTATGTTCCATCATTTCACCAACTTTTTCACATTGGGGACAGTGTGATTTCAGTCTGGGGGAGGATGTTTATCCGTTACTATTCTATTTTCTTTGTTTTGAGTCTACTTTACTATTTTTCGCTTTATTTTTAATTTTTTCTTTGTACTATTTTTCGATTTTTCTTAAGTATTTTTCAGGAACATTGAAACAAAACTATGATGATTTCGACATGTGTGATTCTACGCTATCTCCTCGCGCCATCTCTTTTATGGTTTAGTACTAGATTAGGCGGTAGCTAAGGTACTTGCAATGCGATATCCCCAGAGGATTTTGACCCATATAGATTCTTTCTAACATGATATATTAGCTCATTTATTTGAACTTAACCGGAATTTAATTTTCTCATCAATTGTTTTAGGCGAGGCAACATATCAGACATCCAAGACATCTTTCCCTTTTTACCACTCTATTTTGTCGTTGTTGGCCAGCTCATGTTTAGCTGGTACCACACCCCGAACCTTAGCCATTATTTTCGAACCTCATGCATCCTTCTCTTGTTGTCTTATGTGCATATATGTTCAAAAACTTCGGAGAGGGAGGATCGACACAATTTTCAGTCACTCGAGAAGACAGAAGACCATATGGATTCAATTAAGGAGGTATCAACAACAATTCATGCTCAAAATTGCCTTCGAAATCTCACATTATTGGTAATTTTCGTCCTCCTTAAGACTCTCGTTAAAAAGGCGTTTCCCCTTTAAAAAAACGAAAGGAAAGGAAACAAAAGCCTAAAATTAATTTGTTGAATTGATATGTTATGTTAACAAGTTATACAAAAGAGTAATAGTAATGCATGGCCTTCAATAATCTAAAAATTAGTTTCATGATTTGTACACTATTCATCTATACTGTTGTCTTACGAAATGATAATTTCACCCCTACGCTATCTATGATATAACGTATAATATGGTGGAAAGAGATAGTGCCGCTTTCGAGGTTCGTGTCAGAGGAAAATCTTTTAATTTGGATTTTGTATATTTTGTGTTTTTCCAAAAGTGGAGAGTGACATAAGTACGTAAATAAGAAGTGGTTTTATTCCTCATCTATATTTCATATTTTCCCAGTTCAACAATAGTTTCTCATATTTGTCTAAGTTAAACGAGATACGGGGCATAGCTAACTCTCGATTATCCACCGATTTTCGTCCAACGAAATACAGATCCGTCCGAGCTCAACAATAGTTTCTGGATTTGATTTTCTTACTCCGATTTCTGGATATGAATATTTTGAGAGTAGATATAATTTTCTTAATAATATAGTTTGTGGGAGATGTCATCCCACCGGTGTCAAAGCCAACAACTTCAACCACTCCTTTAACACATGTAATCAAATAATATATACATCTAATGAAAGGTTATCTCTAGTTTCACTACTCATCTGACACTAATGTCTTCAATTTTTTCATCATTTCACAATAAATAAATTATGTGGGTAATGTACGTAGTATCCACATTCAGATTACAAAGTTAGCAGTTACTTTTCCATTGAAGAACACATGAGATTTAATGAAAACTATAGGGTTTAGGGTTTATTGTTTAGATCATTTCCCAACTTTCCAATTATCTGGGTAATGTAGTTATCCACATACAGATAACAAAGTTAGCAGTTACTTTTCCCAATAAAGAACACATGGGATATAATGACATCTTTAAAAATTGTCATTAGATTCCAAAATTCCGAAGTATTTATGGAAATGTATTAACTTTTAACTATAATATTTAACATTCCAAATGTCATACAAATAATTACATTGTCATTGTAACAACGTGAAAGTTGTTACCAGATAAGGTATATGTGTAATATAGTTATTCACATTAAGATAAGCAAGTTAGATGTTACTCTTTCTTTGAAGAATACATGTGATTTAATGAAAACTATATGGTTTAATTGTGACATCACAAGAATGAGTTTTAGGCCCTATTTTTTTCGATTAAAACCCTAAGGCGAGAACCCTAAATTTTGGCCCAAAGATACCTAACCCTAGCTTCCCGAAGAAGAAAACCCTAGTTTGCGAAGGAAGCAATGTTTCTGGTTCTTAGTCTTCGACTAAAATCATTTTAGGCGTGGATAATGCATGCTAAGTTGGGTTTGAGGATTGTTGGGCCAAACATCAAGCGAGAGAAAGAGTTGGACCGAAAGGAGCATTAGACGAAGCGTCATGCCTGTTTCAGGTTGAGGAAATCCCATAAGTGAAAGGAAGTAGTGTAGCCCATTTCAAAGAGTAATCTAGAGTTTAATTAAGGTCATTTTCGTGGCCCATTAGCGAGGAGAAGAGAAGCCCAAGGTTAGAAGCCCAATAGTATCATTAAGGGTAAAACGGACCTTTCATCGGAAAACCCTAAACCTAGAAAGCTTACTCCATTGCTCTATATATAGAGGGAGGTCGTGGAAGAGAGGAGGCAGAGATATCAGAGCGGCGAAGCCCTGCCGGAAGATCGTTAGAGCCACCACCGTCGAGCCACTACAGCCTCCTAGAAAGCAGATATGACCCGTTCTGGCGTAGGAGGGAAACGGACAGGCAACTCAAATCGGATCGACATAAAACTTGGTGAACGTATTCCTAACTCCTGGATCTAGCTCTAGCCGCAAGTGGTTTGTCATTCGAAGTTACTGTTTGAAAGTTATGTGTGTTTTCCCAAGACAGATCCGTACATATCGGATCCGCGAGCAGCACCATTGTGAAGCGTTTTTTTGGCGATCCAAGAAGCTTCAGGACCAGATCTACATACCTCTGTGAAGCTCTTCAACTCATCTTTCCAGATCTACCTTCTTATCGCCGTTTCGATGTAAGATCGGAAAGTTGCGGCTATTTCTTTCCGGCCACGTTTTTGGTCATTCAAAACCCTAATTCCATTATAAGAATGTTTCCTTTTCCGAGAATTTCCATTTTTAGAAAGTCTATTTATGGTAAGTCCATTTATGAAAAGTCTATTAATGGAAACTTCTTTTTCAATGGTAGTTTTTCGAAGAGGCGTTTACCCAACCGCAACAGCTCTGACTGTTACTTCTTCAATCGCCATTTCTCAGGTTCTATTAGACTAAGGTGGGGATATGTTCTAGGAATTCCTCCAATACTCTATTTAGTTATTAATAGGCCTATGATGTTAGTATATAGATTGATGTGTGACGTTGGATGAATCATATGAGTTAATAATGTTGATTACTTATTGCATGAATACATCTTCATTTGCATCATCCATATATGGTAATGTGGACTTATAAAATGGAATGGTTAAAAGGAGATAAGAATGATAATGAAAATAAATACATGAATGGTATGTTATGAAAGAATTATAGGAATGTGTGTATGGCCAATCGGGTCATTGTGTGCGGTCGGCGTCATGGGTGTTGAGCCATGGAGTACGGTATTGTTTGATGGCTACATGAAGGACATGATGAGAAGTGTATGCCATGGTCTCACGAATGATTCGTCTATGAGTGGACCAAACGGTTGACGAACCGAGAATGATTATGAGAATGAGAATGAGAATGTTAAAGAAGATTGAGTACCATGGGTTGCGACCTGTGGGAATATGAAAGAGTCAGAGTCAGTTTGTTTGAGGTATAATATAAATGTTATTAGTTGTGTGTGATAATTTGGCATTACAAATCATTTATAGGCTAAGCATTTTATGTTTATTAATAGATTAAATATTGTATTGTGAATCTCGTGGGTCCTCGTGTCTACCCTCGCTGAGTAACTTTGTTGCTCACCCCCTTCTTCCCTTTTCAGGTAAGGGCTTTAAAGGCGTTTTGGGTTGAAGTGTAAGTCAAACTATTCGGGGAATGTTTTTCGGGATTAGGGTGTCTCATTAATGGTTGAGGGTTTAGAGTTTAGTGATTAGGGTTTCTACTTTATTGTTTAGGGTTGAGGGTTTAGTGTTTAGGGTTTAAGGTTTCCATTATTTCACAACATATGAATTATATGGATAATGTAGTATCGACATTCAGATAACAAAGTTAACATTTACATTTCCATTGCACACATGTGATTTAACGAAAACTATATGGTTACACGTTTAGTGTTAAGGGTTTAAGAGTAAGGGTTTAGAGTTTACGGTTTATAGTTTACAGTTTAGGGTTTATGTCATTTCAGATTGTCCCAATTATCTGGGTAATGTAGTTATTGATATATCATGGTTTTTATCCCGTTTAGGCCATGATATAAGTCCGTTTTATAGAGTCTTTCTGCTATTTCGTAGTGTTTTAGAGTCTTTTACAGGTTTTAGCACGTTTGGAGCATAATTGGAGATATTGGAGCTTTTTAGAGCATTTTGGAGCAAAGTTGTAGTTCTTGTTGCTGAGTACCCGATTTCACGTCAAGCATCGATCGATACCTCCTTGGTATCGATCGACACTCATAGCAGCAGACACGACCCGCGACTTTAATGAAGAGTTGAAGAATTGTAACTTGGTCCAGAAGTCTTTAATAATTACAAGAAACCCAAAACGTGATTTATGTTATTTATATGGATTTTAGAGCCACTTTGTTGGCTATGCTTTATTTTACTTTGGTTTGAGAGAGAGCTTTGTGAGGAAGACAAGTCTGAAACTCCCTTCGTCCGGGAGAAAATTTCGAACCCTCTTGTTACTCTTTCTGTTTTATTTGATGATTTATTCATACATGTTGATTGTTTCATTCTTTAAGGCAAAGAAGAAGGTGAAGAGCAAAGGAGTGCAAGATGCTGCTTTTATGATGATATATCATGGTTTTTACCCTGTTTAGGCCATGATATAAATCCTTTTAAAGAGTCTTTCTAGTGTTTTGTAGTCTTTTAGAGTCTTTTACAGGTTATAGCACGTTTGGAGCATAATTGGAGATATTGGAGCTTTCTGGAACATTCTGGAGCGAAACAGAGATCCGTGTAGCTGAGACATCAAAATCACATTAGTATCGATCGATACTGCCTAGTATCGATCGATACCCGTCGAGGAAACAGAAGGATCGCGACTTATTGAAGAGTTGAAGAATTGCAAAATTGGCCCATAAGACTTTGATATTTACAAGATGGCCCAGAACGTGTTTTAGCTTATAAATTAGGTTTTCAGCCACCTGTTTAGGCTATGCATTATTTTTGTAAGCTTTATTTTATATACTTTGATTTTACTTTGGTTTTAGAGAGACAAGTCTGAATCTCCCTTCGTCCGAGATCAGATCTCAAAACCTTTTGTTAATCTTATTTTCTATTGATGATTTATTCAAACATGTTGATTGTTTCATTCTCCATGTCTGAGTAGATCCACTTTAGGTTTAGGGTTTTCTCATAAGGGATTTCTTTGAATGCTAGGTTGATTATCTGTTTAGGATTCACNGCTGGGAACGCGAGGAATGATGTGGTTAATCGTGGAAGGACGATTGTGGTTAATCGTGGAAGGACGATTGGTGAATACAACAGGCCTGACCAGTTTTTTGCCAATCGTTCAGCAATTTGTCCTCATGCGTTCGAAAGGAATGACTTTGAGCTGAAGCCTGCTTACTTTGCTCTTGTGGGACATCATCTCTTTCATGGTCTTCCTCATGAACATCCAATGGACCATGTAGAGAAGTTCGAGGACTTGGTCACTAGCATAAAGAGAAATGGAGTGTCCTACGACTATCTCTTCTGCAAGCTCTTCCCCTACTCTCTAGGTGGAGATGCGACCTACTGGCTGAGGCAGCTACCTCCTGGTTCGCTAACTACTTGGGAGGACACTAAGAGAGCCTTCCTGATCAACTTCTACGATGATGCACGATCTGATGATCTGAGGAATAAAATCTCCCAATTTTCTCAAGGACCTACTGAGGCGTTCAAGGCTGCTTGGACGAGATTCAGATCGTATCAGAGAGATTGTCCACATCATGGATACTCTGATGTGCAGCTGCTGGGTATCTTTTTTAGAGGAGTAGATTGGAGGTATCAGATGGCTCTGGACGCTTCGAGCAATGGTAATTTCAACACCAGGTACCCTGAGGATGTCTATGTGTTGATTGAAAACTTTGCATCTAGCAGTAGCACCAAGAGCGCAGACTTCGAGCGCAAGAAACTGGCTGGTAACATGGATAGGTCGCAGATCGCTGAAGTTAAAGCTCAGCTGGATTCTATGCACAGTCTTCTGCTGGGAAAGACAACAAAGGCCGTCCACTTTGCTGCTGAGAATGAAGTGGAGGATGTTAACTACATTGGTGGTTCTGGTTTTCAGGGTCAGCGATTTGGGTACAACACCAATCGAAACTTCACCAACTATGCTCAGCAAGGAGGGTACCAATCCCCACCACCCAAAGCTCCTGAGAGTACGATTGAGGCTATGCTTGAACAGCTGGTTCAAGGGCAGGAGAAGATGACAGTCACCTTCAATGGGAAACTGGATGCTGTGTACACCGATTTGAGTGGAAGGATCGAGGCTCTAAATACGAGTCACAGGATGCTGGAAACGCAAGTAGCTCAGACTGCAGCAAATACCAAGGGAAAGACGGTTCATTCACACAATGCTCACGTCAATGCAATCACTTCAACTACAGAAAATTTCGATGAGGATCCTGAAATCACCAGAGTATCGATCGATACACCCTTGTATCGATCGATACAAGCTCAGACACATGCTCGAATGGATACAAGAACCCGTGTATCAATCGATACCCCATTGGTATCGGTCGATACTGAGGCGATTTCTGAAGAGACACATGAGATTTCGACTGTGGTGCCTAAAGTACTTGCAAAAAGGGCCTATATACCAAGGATACCTTATCCCAGAGCTCTTGAGAAGGCTAAGAAGGAGGTAGAAGACGCCAGATGCAAGGCTATGCTGGATAGTCTGATTGTAGAGCCTCTTGATGATGATAAATCTGTCAAGGATGATTCAACAGCAAGAGTATCGATCGATACCCTACCTGGTGTCGATCGATACCCCTCGTTGGACGACCCAGAAATTGTGAAAACACCTGACTGATTGAAGAAAGCGTTCACAAACCCAAGAAGGTGAATCCTGTTCCTAAACACCTCAGAGATCCTATCACTCCAAAGCAGCTGCGTGGTTTTGAGAAGATGGTAAGAATGATTTCCCCTTAATCAACCTTTGAAGAAGCTCTAGAGTGCCGTCCTCTGCTAAGTCACTTCAAAGATTGCAGAGAAACTGAGGAAGAGATTAAGGCACTATTCATTAAGGCTAGAGGTACACCTCCACTGAGACAGCTGACCCAAAGAGAAGATCCATGGAAATTCGCGGTTCCATTCTCTATCTCTGGAGTTGATTTCAAAGAGTCTCTCGTTGATTCAGGGGCTAGTGTCATTGTCATCTCAAGGACAATTGCAGAGTGGTTGGGCGCTGATATTCGATCACCAAAGGTATCTATCACATTCGCGAATGACTCCACCTCACTTCCATACGGTACAATCTCTGCTTTGCTAGTCAAAGTAGGAGATTGTCTTGTGCCGACTGATTTTCAGGTTGTGGAGATGAGTGCGATATCTCGTATGCCTATACTCCTGGGACGACCGTTTATGGCTACTGTTGGCGCAATCATAGACACGCCTAATAAGAGAATCTCTTTCTCTTACATTGACGGAGGGGTCTATTATGATGTCATTCCCCCTAGGAGTGCTCCCCACACATGTCTCTAGCATCGAGGTTGTTACAGAAATGTCGCTGGCAATTGATCTTTTGGAAGAGCCTCCTGGTGAGCCTACTGTCGCAGACATTTCAGCTGAACCGCCCAGCATCCCCAAGGAAGTTGTCAAGAAGACTAAGGCAACAAAGAAGAAGGCCAAGAGCAAAAGAGTTGAGGATCCCCATGTCACTCTGATCCCTCAGAAGAGTGATGGGAATTCGATTGAGTATAAGGTCAAATGCAAAGGAGCTTTGAAGCCATTCTCTAAGGCTAGGATTCTTCTTACTTCAGAGCTGAAAGAGAAGGGAAAAGAGTTCGTGGAAGGCATGCTGAGCAGAACTCTGAAGATAGCAATATCAAGTTGTGGAGCCTGTTTTGGTTCAAGCTCTCACTCTTATCCGGCCTGAAGGGCGTTACAGTCAAGCTATTGACGTTAAACGAGCGCTTGGTGGGAGGCAACCCACTGGTGAGTCTGTTTTTGAGTCGTTTTTGTTTTTATTTTCGTTCGTTTTATGTTTGTGTCAGGATAAACAAGGAGCAAACTCGAAATCGCCTGAGTGTCTATCGAAACCCTCCAGTATCGATCGATACCCTACGCGATTGAGAACGGTTCATGTCGATTTAAGTCTGGTATCGATCGATACCAGGCTGTGTGTCGGTCGATACTCTATGTTCCAGCAAGGTAACTTCTTGTTTTTCCCAATTTTATTTTGTTCTTTTGTTTTCTTTCATTGTCTCTAGGCTAGATAACACTGAGGACAGTGTTGTTCAAGTCTGGGGGAGGTGTCTGCTGACATTGTGTTTGTTTTTCTTAGAGTCATAAAATAAAATAAAAAATTTGTCGTTTTATTGAGTCAAAACTTGTTGGAGATAATGATCATGTGCTTGAATTGTTGCTTTGATTTGGTTTTTGAGTGTCCAGTGTTGCAGGATCAGCTCTAGATCGACTAATGAAAAATCCAAGAACTGACCGGTTGACTAGAAATCATACATGTCTCCAGCAGAGTTCTTCTGAAACCTGAGCCAAATTTCTACACTTCATCAATGTGGTTAGTGTTTTTAGAGCTTGATTCATCATTCATATCTGATAAAGGAACCCATGTGTTTAGAGTAATAGTATCTCTTTCCCCTGTTATAAGTTGATAAATAAAAGCATAAAAGATTGAAATGATTTTCTTCTGAGTAGAGGGTTAGGAAAATTTCCAGCGATCCCATTATTCTACTTAAGAGGGAATGATCACACAAAGGATTGGAAGCGAGGCTATGATTTTCCTATGATGTCATTATTCGCCTACATCCTTTGATACATAGATAGGAAAGAACCGGGGATTTGGTGGCAAACACCATCAATACTCGCGTCTCATACCTTGATGTGTATATGCAAAGCTGAAAATAAAAGAAAGAATATAATAAGAAATAAGTCTGGGGGAGAGAAATTGATACCAAAAAGTGTGAAAAAGGGTGGTTCCTTGTCATGATATTGTCTGGTAAAGAATCTAGAAGGTTCTTGAACATTGGCTGCAGCGATGAAACAGGTGATGAGGGTTTTATTTGAACAATGCTGTGGGATAATGTGTGGAGTCTGGGAAAGCTGTGAATGTCTACGGAGAAGTACATGGTGGTTAGATCAAAAGCTGATTTGGTGACATTTGGATACTTGGGAAAAAGGTCACAGCGATGGTTCATGAACAGGTGCGTCTCCACGTTTTCAAACCTCTTTCTCTGTTTAGTCTTATATTTGCTTGAGGGCAAACAAAGGCTAAGTCTGGGGGAGTTGATATAACATGGTTTTTACCCTGTTTAGGCCATGATATAAGTCCTTTTTATAGAGTCTTTATAGTGTTTTGTAGTCTTTTAGAGTCTTTTACAGGTTATAGCACGTTTGGAGCATAATTGGAGATATTGGAGCTTTCTGGAACATTCTGGAGCGAAACAGAGATCTGTGTAGCTGAGACATCAAAATCACCTGAGTATCGATCGATACTGCCTAGTATCGATCGATACCCATCGAGGAAACAGAAGGATCGCGACTTATTGAAGAGTCGAAGAATTGCAGAATTGGCCCAGAAGACTTTGATATTTACAAGATGGCCCAGAACGTGTTTTAGCTTATAAATTAGGTTTTCAACCACATGTTTAGGCTATGCATTATTTTTGTAAGCTTTATTTTATATACTTTGATTTTACTTTGGTTTTAGAGAGACAAGTCTGAATCTCCCTTCGTCCGAGATCAGATCTCAAAACCTTTTGTTAATCTTATTTTCTACATGTTGATTGTTTCATTCTCCATGTCTGAGTAGATCCACTTTAGGTTTAGGGTTTTCTCATAAGGGATTTCTTTGAATGCTAGGTTGATTATCTGTTTAGGATTCACTATCTGAATTAGTTCTTCACCATAGGTTATTCTCAAGGCTAATTCTAGGTTGACGAATCTGGAATTTAGATCTTAGGATAAATGATTAGGCACGAGAGTGCGATTAATTACCTGATAGAACATTAGGTGAGCAAATTGATTATTCGCAAAGAGATTTGGTTTAATTGATTTGTGAACATATCGAACATGAACTTTAAAGCTGATTTAGACTTTAGGATTCGCAAAGAGATTTGGAATTCCTAGGATTTAGATTTAGATAGTTTTCGCAGCGAGAGTTGGTTAATTATATCTTAGTGATTTGAGTTCAAAAACAGTGCGTAAATCTGAATCTTGTTAGTTAGTTTATTTGCATTCATTGATTTCCTGAGAAAAACCCTGGGCCTATATTCTCTCCATTGATTTACAACACTTTTAATTGCTTACTTGTTTTCGTTTACATCCTTTGATTTAGCGTATTTTGGATCTATATAATCTATTGTGTGTCTCTGTGATTCCTTGTGTTCGACCCCTAGCTATACTACGACAACTGTTTTAGTATCTGAATAGGGTATTAATTTGAGCATATCATATGACCTTAATCCCTCAGAAGTATGATGGGGATTTGATTGAATACAAGGGGAAGTGTAAAGGAACTTCGAAACCATTCTCTAAGGCTAGAGTTCTTCTCACTGCGGAGCTGAAAGAGGAAGGAAAAGAGTTTGTGGAAGGCATGATGAGCAGAACTCTGAAGCTGGCAATGTCAGATTGTGGAGCTTGTTTTGGAGTCAGCTCTCAATCTTCTCCTGACTGATCGTCCGTAAAGTCAAGCTCGTGACGTTAAACAAGCGCTGAGTGGGAGGCAACCCACTGGTAAGTCTTTACATACATTTTTATTTTCATTTTGTTTTTGATTCTTGGTTTTGTGTCTTGTGTCTTGTGTCAAACGTGAAGCAGATTTAACGAGGCGTATCGATCGACACCAATCAGTGTCGATCGATACCAAGTGCCGTAAAAAGGAGCATAATTTTCATAAGTGTCAATCGACACCATCCATTGTCGACCAAAAACGACAGGTGTGGACCGATACCCAGAGGTATCGATCGATGCTCCACGGCCAGGTAAGTTTCCTTAAAACCCTACGGTTGTCTTCTTCCTCACAACCCCTCATCGTTCGATACCGCCGACCCTTTCCCCTCTCAAATCGCATCTCTCTCATTTCTTCACCGATTTTGGTGATTCAAGTGCCGAGATTCATTAGATTTTCACTCTCTATCTCCTTCTAGCATTTGTTTCTCAGATCAGCAAAGGTATGTACTCGAAATTCCGCCTTTTCCATCCGATTTTTAGGTGTATGGTTTGTGAGATTTTACTCTGTAGCACTTGTTTTTCTTGACAATGGTCATTTGCTGAGATGCTCTAGAGTGGTTTCGAACCTTGCCTTACTTTCAATTGCCTTTAATTTGGACTCTTGGATAATTTGGAATTTGGAATCGGATGAACTGGAAATTGACTAAGGTGTCGATCGATACCCTACAGTATCGATCGACACCACTCGTATCTGCTGATAAAAATTTGCTGTGATTGCTGAGAGATATTGGATTTATGCTGTGTTTTTCTGTCTTTGTTTGCAGATGGCATCTAAGTCGAAGAGAGCCAGGACTACAGACGCATCGAGCTCTAACCCATTTGCTACGGATGTTCCTCCTGCACACCGACCGAACCCTTGGCCTAGACGCGAGGGTACCAAGATAGCCTCCGAAAGAGATTGGGATGAACAGGAGAAGGCGTATGCCTTGAGTGATGACACCGCCTTTAGACCCATTTCTGAGGAGTGGGACGATTTCGACACGCTGTTCTATAACGCGTGGTTGGGTGTTACCATCGAGCCTACCAGGTTTGTGGATGGAGTTTCTCTGCATCAGCTGGGCCTCGACTCGGATCTGGCTCGTCTGCTTGAGCGGATTGGTTTTGGTCACATGGCTACACAGCAGCATGACCTTTTCCCGGACTTGGTTCGTCAGTTTATGGCGACAACTCGCGTTAGCTATTCAGATGAGCTTCTGCGAGACGCACAGGGTGGTAACCTATCCTTCATGGCTCGCGGAGTGAGGTACATGATTACACTCCCTGATCTCTGTGATCTTTATTGATTTTGGAGGGATCGCAGGAGGATTGCTCTTCCAGCTGCCCATCCTGATATGCGTGGATTTTGGGCATGGTTTGGGAATTGTGTCTACGATTCTAAGACGTCCACCCGGTCTTGCGTTGCTTTGTTAGGATCCTGAGCACTACTCTCATGTGCAAGATGGAGCCTAACAAGATGAGAGTGTCTGAGCTTCTGCTGTTGTTTCTGGCTATCAGGAACATCATCCCTGAGCAGTATTTTGAGTGGCCTGAGCTAGAGGATGTTAACCTTGGGGCTGTTTTTGCGCATCATCTGGTCTCTCTGAAGACCAAACCATTCACAGGGACTAGCACGAAGAAGGAGTCAGTTGGTAGTCTTCTGACTCATATTTTCCAGCACCTCGGGATCAGTACTACGAGCTGCAGGATTGTCACTACGCGTCGGTTCATGGATGAGGCGTATCAGAGAAACCTTAGGTGGTTGAAGACCGGAAGGAAGTGGATTTTTAACAGATCTGATGGGAGCTTCTGGTTCAGCTACCTGATAGGGAGCTGACAGACGTATCGGATGATCCTGCTCTGCTTCGTTTTGAGCCTCCCGCGGACCTGTTGACTCCGATTTCTGCGACTAGACGACATGTTCGTCCACCTGCTGCTGATATCCCATCCACTTCACGTCAGAGAGGACGTACACAGGCTGCACCGTGCCCACCTATCCCAGAGCCACAGTGGCCTAAGGACACAGACGTCCCAATGGAGTGATATATCATTGTTTTTACCCCTTTTAGGCCATGATATAAGTCTGTTTTATAGAGTCTTTATGCTATTTCGTAGTCTTTTAGAGTCTTTTACAGGTCATAGCACGTTGGGAACAATATTGGAGATATTGGAGCTTTCTGGAGCATTTGGAGCAAAGCAGAAGTTCGTGTTGCTGAGAACCAGATATGAAGCCTTTGTATCGATCGATACTGGCTAGTATCGATCGATACCCATCGCAGCAAGACACGACCCGCGAGTTTTCTAAGACTTGAAGAATTGCAAAAGTGCCCAGAAGTCTTTAATAATTACAAGAAGCCCCAATTCGTGTTTTAGGTTATTTATAGGGATTTTACAGCCACTTTGTTGGCTATGCTTTATTTTTGTACGTTTTATTTTACTTTGGTTTGAGAGAGACAAGTCTGAATCTCCCTTCGTCCGAGATCAGATCTCAAAACCTCTTGTTACTCTTTCTATTTTATTGATGATTTATTCAGTTATGTTGATTCTTTCATTCTCCATGACTGAGTAAATCCACTTTCGGTTCAGGGTTCTCATAAGGGTTTTCTCTGAATGCTAGGTTGATTATCTGTTTTGGATTCACCATCTAAATTAGTTCTTCGCCTTAGGTTGTGTTTGATATATCATGGTTTTTACCCTATTTAAGCCATGATATAAATCCTTTTTATAGAGTCTTTATAGTATTTTGGAGTCTTTTAGAGTCTTTTACAGGTCATAGCACGTTGGGAACATTATTGGAGATATTGGAGCTTTCTAGAGCATTTGGAGCAAAGCAGAAGTTCGTGTTGCTGAGAACCCGATATGAAGCCTTGGTATCGATCGATACCCATCGCAGCAAGACACAACCCGCGAGTTTTCCAAGACATGAAGAATTGCAAAAGTGCCCAGAAGTCTTTAATAATTACAAGAAACCCCAATTCGTGTTTTAGGTTATTTATAGGGATTTTACAGCCACTTTTAAGGCTATGCTTTATTTTGCTTTGGTTTAAGAGAGAATTTGGTGAGAGAGACAAGTCTGAATCTCCCTTTGTCCGAGATCAGATCTCAAAACCTATTGTTACTCTTTCTTATTTTCTATTGAGTATTTATTCAAACATGTCTATTGATTCAATTTTCATGTCTGAGTAGATCTCATGTTAGGTTTAGGGATTCTCATAAGGAATTTTTTTGAATGCTAGGTTGAATTGTTATTTAGGGTTCATAATCTGAATTAGTTCTTCGCCTTAGGTTGTTCTCAAAGCTAATTCTAGATTGATCACCTAGAACTTAGATCTTAGAATATTTCATTAGGCAGGACAGTGCGATTAATTACCTGACAGAACTTAGGGTGAGCAAATTGATTATTCGCAAAGAGATTTGGTTTAATTGATTTGTGAACATATCAAACTTGAAATTAAGGCTGATTTATTCCTAGAAATTTGCAAAGAAATTTGGGATTCTGAAGTTTAGATTTAGATAGTTTTCGCAACGACAGTTGGTTGATTATACTTTAGTGATTTGAGTTCGAGAACCGTGCGTACCTTAACCCTGATTAGTTAGTTTATTTTGCATTCATTGATTTCCTGAGAAATATCCCTGAACCTATCTTTTTCCCATCGAATACAACTCGTTTACTACTTTCTGCTTTTTGTTAAACCTGAATTGCTTAGCTTAGCTCGATACTATACAATTTATTGTGTGATTTCTGTGAGTCCTTGTGTTCGACCCCTAACTATATTACAACTACTACTTTAGTACTTTTAGGGTATTAATTTGAGCATATCAGTGTTCAAAGCTAATTCTAGGTTGACGAATCTGGAACTTAGATCTTAGGATAATTAATTAGGCACGACAGTGCGATTACTTACCTGATAGAACCTTAGGTGAGCAAATTGATTATTCGCAAAGAGATTTGGTTTAATTGATTTGTGAACATATCAAACCTGAACTTTAAAGCTGATTTAGACCTCAGGATTCGCAAAGAGATTTGGAATTCCTAAGATTTAGATTTACATAATTCTCGCAACGACAATTGGTGAATTATAGCTTAGTGATTTGAGTTCAAGAACAGTGCGTAATCTGAATCCTGTTAGTTAGTTAGTCTGCATTCATTGATTTCCTGAGAAATACCCTGGGCCTATATTTCCTCCAATTGAATTACATCTCTTTTATTTTCTGCACTGCTTTAAATTACCTCTTCTGGCTTAGCTTAATTCTCAACTACATAATCTATTGTGCGTCTCTTTGAGACTTTGTGGTTCGACCCCTAGCTATACTACGGCAACTGCTTTAGTATCTGAATAGTGTATTAATTTGAGCATATCAAATTTGGCGCCGTTGCCGGGGATCGAACCCGGGTCACCCGCGTGACAGGCGGGAACTTCTCAGTTCCATGCTCTATCTCGAGAGTTGAATTCAAAGAGTTTCTCGTTGACTCAGGAACCTGCGTCAATGTCATGTCCAGGGCAATTGCAGAGAGATTGGGAGCTGACATTCAACCTCCAAAGACATCTATCACGTTCACGAACGATTCCACCTCTTTTCCATATGGGGCAATCGCTGATTTGATGATCACAATAGGAGACTGCCTGATTCCTACTGATTTTCAGGTTGTAGAGATGAATGTAAAATCTCGTACGCAGTTGATTCTCGAAAGACCGTTCATGGCTACGGTTGGTGCCATTATGGTCACACCCAGCAAGCACATCTCATTCTCATACATTGACAAGGAGGTGTACTACAAAGCCATCCCTAGAGAAACTCCCACACTTATCTCTTGCATCGATGCTGTAATAGGAGCGACGTTGATATCATATCCTTTGGAAGAACCTCCTGAGGTACCAACTATCACAGACGTTTCAGCTGAACAGCCCAGCATCCCCAAGGAAGTTGTCAAGAAGGCTAATGCAACAAAGAAGAAGGCCAAGAGCAACAAAGTCGAGAATCCCCATGTCACTTTAATCCCTCAGAAGAGTGATGGGAATTCGATTGAGTATAAGGTCAAGTGCAAAGGAGCTTCGAAGCCATTCTCTAAGGCTAGAATTCTTCTTACTTCGGAGCTGAAAGAGAAAGGACATGAGTTTGTGGAAGGCATGTTGAGCAAAACTCTGAAGTTAGCAATGTCAAGTTGTGGAGCCTGTTTTGGTGCAATCTCTCATTATTATCCAGCCTGAAAGGCGTTACAGTCAAGCTACTGATGTTAAACAAGCGCTTGGTGGGAGGCAACCCACTGGTGAGTCTTTTATTTTTGTATTTTTTTCGTTTTTGTGTCTTGAATCAGATTGGAGCAAACAAGGAGAAACTGAACTGGCAAATTGATTAGTGTGAGCAAATTGATTATTCGCAAAGAGATTTGGTTTAATTGATTTGTGAACATATCAAACTTGAAATTAAGGTTGATTTATTCCTAGGAATATGCAAAGAAATTTGGGATTCTGAAGTTTAGATTTAGATTGTTTTCGCAATGACAGTTGGTTGATTATACTTTAGTGATTTGAGTTCGAGAACCGTGCGTAACCTGAACCCTGATTAGTTAGTTTATTTTGCATTCATTGATTTCCTGAGAAATATCCATGAACCTATCTTTTTCCCATCGAATACAACTCGTTTACTACTTTCTTATTTCTGTTAAACCTGAATTGCTTAGCTTAGTTCGATACTATACAATTTATTGTGTGATTTATGTGAGTCCTTGTGTTCGACCCCTAACTATATTACAACTACTGCTTTAGTACTGTTAGGGTATTAATTTGAGCATATCAAATTTGGCGCCGTTGCCGGGGACTCAATTGCGCCATTAGATTTTAGCTGTCGAGTATCGACTAAGTTCGTCGAGATCGATCGATACTCACTAGTATCGGTCGATACTCAGGCGACTTTTTTGTTGATATCGAACGACACCACTTGGTATCAATCGATACTCAACGTATATTTTTTTTTTGGTTACTTTCGTGCCTTGTCTAGTGTTTTGTTTTCAGGTGTATGCATGTTCGTGAAACCAGAAGCAACAAGAGCACTCAGCTAGTTGAACTGTCACTGGAACAACTAGCACTTGTGGAACGCACAAACAAAAAGAAAAAGCAAACATCAGGGATGAACAACCCAGTGGTTTTAAGAGCTGATGAAGCTGGAGTCTTGAGAGACCAAGAAGGTCATGTGTGCAATGAGAGAGGGAAGCGACTTGATGAAGCTGGACAATGTTGGGAATGCTGCAGGTGATCGAGTTAGGACACTTGGCGAGCACAATAAACCTGATCAGTTCTATGCCAATCGATCTGCGATTCGCATCCAAACTTTTTATAGGAACGACTTCGAGCTGAAGCCAGCGTACTATGCTCTCGTGAATCAGAGTCCTTTCCATGGCCTACCTCATGAGCATCCCATGGATCATATCGAAAGGTTCGAGGATTTGGTCACTGGTATGAAATACAATGGAGTGCCCAATGAGTTCCTTTTCTGCAAACTCTTCTCGTACTCTCTTAGTGGGGATGCTGCTTATTGGCTGAAGCAGTTAGCTCCTGATTCGCTAACTACATGGGATGAGACGAATAATGCATTCCTGTGCAATTTGTATGATGATGCGAGATTCGAAGAGCTCAGGAACAAAATTTCTCAATTTTCTCAAGGTCCAACAGAGGGACTCAAGGCTGCTTGGATTCGCTTCAAATCATATCAAAGAGATTGTCCGCACCATGGGTTCAATCAGGTTCAGCTGCTGGGCACCTTCTACAGAGGGATCGATTGGAGGTACCAGATGGATTTGGATACTGCGAGTAATGGGAACTTCAACACCATGTATCCAGATGATGCAGTCGTGCTGATTGAGAACTTGGCATCTAGCAATAGCACCAAGAATGCTGATTTCGAGCGGAAGAAGCAAGCTGGAGGAATTGATGGATCACAGATTGCTGCAGTTCAAGCCAAGCTGGATATTTTGATTGGGAAGTCGAAGAAGGCTGTACACTTTGCTGATGGAGTCAATAATAGCAGTGGAGATGAACTGGAAGATTGTAACTACGTTGGTGGTTCTGATTTCAGGGTCAGCAATTTGGGTACAACAACAACCGGAACTTCAGCAACAACACTCGCAATTACGGGAATTCTTCGTACCAGCCAATCTCTCCAAAGTCTACGGATAATAAGATGGAATCCATGCTTGAGCAGATTCTTCAGGGACAGCAAAAACTGCAAGTGGATTTCAATGGGAAGTTTGACTCGCTGTACATGGATCTGAATGGGAAAATCGAAGCCATCAGTCTCTCCCAAAGGAAGCTGGAAACTCAGGTTGCTCAAACAGCAGCAGCTGTAAAGAAGCAGGAAGGTTTTCTTCCAGGGAGAATGATATGCTCAATTTAATACCCTAACAGTACTAAAGCAGTAGTTGTAGTCTAGCTAGGGGTCGAACACAAGGACTCACAGAAATCACACAATGAATTGTAGAATCAAGCTAAGCTAAGCAATTCAGGTTAAGCAGAAAACAGAAAACAGTAAACGATGTGTATTCAATCAGGAAAATATAGGCCCAGGGTTTTTCTCAGGAAATCAATGAATGCAGGTAAACTAACTAGCAGGATTCAGATTTAGCGCAGTTCTAGAACTCAAATCACTAAAGTATAATTAACCAACTGTCGTTGCGAAAACTATCTAAATCTAAATCCTAGGAATTCCAAATTTCTTTGCGAATCCTAAAGTCTAAATCAGCTTTAATATCAGGTTTGATATGTTCACAAATCAATTAAACCAAATTTTTTTGCGAGTAATCAATTTGCTCACCTAGGTTCTATCAGGTAATTAATCGCACTGTCGTGCCTAATTAATTATCCTAAGATCTAAGTTCCAGATTCGTCAACCTAGAATTAGCTATGAACACAACCTAAGCGAAGAACTATGATTTAGATGGTGAATCCTAAACAGATAATTAACCTAGCATTCAGAGAAATCCTTTGTGAGAAAACACTAAACCTAAAGTGGATCTACTCAGACATGGCAATTAAATCAAAAGACATGTTTGAATAAATCATCAATAGAATAATCAAAAGGGTTCTTGAGATCTGATCTCGGACGAAGGGAAATCAGACTTTTCTCAAAACCAAAGTAAAATCAAACTCTAAAATAAAGCATAGCCTAAACAGATGGCTTAAAACTCCTATTTATAACCTAAATCACGACTTGGGGTCTTCTTGTAAATATCAAAGACTTCTGGGCACTTTTGTAATTCTTCAGATCTTGATAAAACTCGCGGGTCATGTCTTGCTGCGATGGGTATCGATCGATACCAGGGGGTATCGATCGATACTGGCCGTGAAAACATATACTCAGCAACACGATCTTTAGCTCCGCTCCAAACTGCTCCAGAAAGCTCCAATACTTCCAATAATCCTCCAAACGTGCTATGTCCTGTAAAAGACTCTAAAAGACTACAAAATACTAGAAAGACTCTATAAAAAGGACTTATATCATGGCCTAAATAGGGTAAAAACCATGATATATCAGAGAACTAAAAATCCAAGAGCACACGTCAATGCGATCTCCTCAAGTGCAGAAAATTTTGATGAGGATCCTGAAATCGCCAAGGCATCGATCGATACTCTAATGTATCGATCGATGCTCCTTCTGTGTCGATCGATACTGAGGAGCAGGTTGAGAAGAAGCATGAGATATTCAAGGAGAGGGTGTATAAACTCAAGATGCTTTATCCTATACTTCCTAAGCTGACAAGGAAGGAATGGGAGGACGCTAGATGCAAGTATTTGCTGGATAAGCAGAATGTGGAGCTTCTTTCTGATGATGATGTATCTGCCAGGGACGATTCAAGAGCAAGAGTATCGATCGATACCCTACCTGGTGTCGATCGATACCCCTCGCAGAACGAGCCAGAAATTATGAAAACACCTGAGGTGATCGAAGAACGAGTTCGCAAGCCCAAAAAGATGAATCCTATTCCTCAGTACCTCAGAGATCCCATCACTCCAAATCAGCTGCGTGGCTTTGAGAACATGGTACGAAGGATCTCCCATGAATCACCTTTTGAAGAAGCTCTAGAGGATTGGCCTTTGCTAAGTCACTTCAAGGATTGCAAAGAAACTCTGGAAGAGATCGAAGTGCTCTTTATCGAAGCAAGACGCAAGTCACTACCGCTGAGACAGTTGACCAAGAGGGAAGACCCAGGGATATTCTCAGTTCCATGGTCTATCTCTGGAGTTAAATTCAAAGAGTCTCTCGTTGACTCAGAAGCCTGCGTCAATGTCATGTCCAGGGCAATTGTAGAGAGATTGGGAGCTGATACTCAACCTCCAAAGACATCTATCACGTTCGCGAACGACTCCACCTCTCTTCCATATGGGGCAATCGCTGATTTGATGATCACAATAGGAGATTGCCTGGTTCCTACTGATTTTCAGGTTGTGGAGATGAATTCAAAATCTCGTACGCAGTTGATTCTCCGAAGACCGTTCATGGCTACGGTTGGTGCCATTATGGACACACCCAGCAAGCACATCTCATTCTCATACATTGACAAGGAGGTGTACTACAAGGCCATCCCTAGATAAACTCCCACACGTATCTCTTGCATCGATGCTGTAATAGGAGCAACGTTGATATCATATCCTTTAGAAGAGCCTCCTGATAAGCCTACTGTCGCAGACATTTCAGCTGAACCGCCCAGCATTCCCAAGGAAGTTGTCAAGAAGGCTAAGGCAACAAAGAAGAAGAAGGCCAAGAGCAAAAACGTCGAGAATCCCCATGTCACTTTAATCCCTCAGAAGAGTGATGGGAATTCGATTGAGTATAAGGTCAAGTGCAAAGGAACTTCGAAGCCATTCTCTAAGGCTAGAATTCTTCTTACTTTGGAGCTGAAAGAGAAAGGACGGGAGTTTGTGGACAGCATGATGAGCAGAACTCTGACGCTAGCGATGTCAAGTTGTGGAGCCAGTTTTGATGCAAGCTCGCATTCCTATCCTGCCTGAAGGGCGTTACAGTCAAGCTAATGACGTAAAACGAGCGCTTGGTGGGAGGCAACCCACTTGTGAGTCTATATATATAAGTATTTTCTTTTTATTTTTTGTTTTGTGTCAGGATAAACAAGGAGCAAAACTCGAAATCGCCTAAGTGTTGATCGATACCCCCTGGTATCGATCGACA
>PKML01002466.1:221192-247044 GCA_002933935.1 Eutrema yunnanense
TTGGAAGCGAGGCTAGGATTTTCCTATGATGCCATTATTCGCCTACATCCTTTGATACATAGATAGGGAAGAACCGGGGATTCGGTGGCAAACACCATCAATACTCGCGTTTCAGACCTTGATGTGTATATGCAAAGCTGAAAATATATAAAAAAAGAGAACATAATAAGAAATAAGTCTGGGGAGAGAAATAATACCAAAAAGTGTGAAAAGGGTGGTTCCTTGTCATGATATCATATGGTAAAGAATCTAGAAGGTTCTTGAACATTGGCTGCAGCGATGAATCTGGTGATGAGGGCTTTATTTGAACAATGTTGTGAGATAATGTGTGGAGTCTGGAAAAGCTGCGAATGTCTACGGAGAAGTACATGGTGGTTAGATCAAAAGTTGATTAGGTGACATTTGGGTACTTGGAAAGAGGGTCATTTCGATAGTTCATGAACTGGTGAGTCTCCGCGTTTTCAAACCTCTTTCTCTGATGTAGGCTTCTATTTGCTTGAGGGCAAGCAAAGGCTAAGTATGGGGGAGTTGATATATCATGGTTTTTACCCTATTTAAGCCATGATATAAATCCTTTTTATAGAGTCTTTATAGTATTTTGGAGTCTTTTAGAGTCTTTTACAGGTCATAGCACGTTGGGAACATTATTGGAGATATTGGAGCTTTCTGGAGCATTTGGAGAAAAGCATAAGTTCGTGTTGCTGAGAACCCGATATGAAGCCTTGGTATCGATCGATACTGGCTAGTATCGATCGATACCCATCGCAGCAAGACACGACCCGCGAGTTTTCCAAGACTTGAAGAATTTTAAAAGTGCCCAGAAGTCTTTAATAATTACAAGAAACCTCAATTCGTGTTTTAGGTTATTTATAGGGATTTTACAACCACTTTTAAGGCTATGTTTTATTTTGCTTTGGTTTAAGAGAGAATTTGGTGAGAGAGACAAGTCTGAATCTCCCTTCGTCCGAGATCAGATCTCAAAACCTATTGTTACTCTTTCTTATTTTCTATTGAGTATTTATTCAAACATGTCTATTGATTCAAATTTCATGTCTGAGTAGATCTCTTGTTAGGTTTGGGGATTCTCATAAGGGATTTCTTTGAATGCTAGGTTGAATTGTTATTTATGGTTCATAATCTGAATTAGTTCTTCGCCTTAGGTTGTTCTCAAAGCTAATTCTAGATTGATCACCTAGAACTTAGATCTTAGGATATTTGATTAGGCAGGACAGTGCGATTAATTACCTGACAGAACTTAGGGTGAGCAAATTGATTATTCGCAAAGAGATTTGGTTTAATTGATTTGTGAACATATCAAACTTGAAATTAAGGCTGATTTATTCTTAGGGATTTGCAAAGAAATTTGGGATTCTGAAGTTTAGATTTAGATAGTTTTCGCAACGACAGTTGGTTAATTATACTTTAGTGATTTGAGTTCGAGAACCGTGCGTAACCTGAACCCTGATTAGTTAGTTTATTTTGCATTCATTGATTTCCTGAGAAATATCCCTGAACCTATCTTTTTCCCATCGAATACAACTCGTTTACTACTTTCTGCTTTTTGTTAAACATGAATTGCTTAGCTTAGCTCGATACTATACAATTTATTGTGTGATTTCTGTGAGTCCTTGTGTTCGACCCCTAACTATATTACAACTACTGCTTTAGTAATGTTAGGGTATTAATTTAAGCATATCAGTGTTCAAAGCTAATTCTAGGTTGACGAATCTGGAACTTAGATCTTAGGATAATTAATTAGGCACGACAATGCGATTAATTACCTGATAGAACCTTAGGTGAGCAAATTGAATATTCGCAAAGAGATTTGGTTTAATTGATTTGTGAACATATCAAACCTGAACTTTAAAGCTGATTTAGACCTTAGGATTCGCAAAGAGATTTGGAATTCCTAGGATTTAGATTTAGATTATTCTCGCAACGACAGTTTAGCTTAGTGATTTGAGTTCAAGAACAGTGCGTAATCTGAATCCTGTTAGTTAGTTAGTCTGCATTCATTGATTTCCTGAAAAATACCCTGGGCCTATATTTCCTCCAATTGAATTACATCTCTTTTAATTTCTGCACTGCTTTCAATTACATCTTCTGGCTTAGCTTAATTCTCAACTACATAATCTAGTGTGCGTCTCTTTGAGTCTTTGTGGTTCGACCCCTAGCTGTACTACGACAACTGCTATAGTATCTGAATAGGGTATTAATTTGAGCATATCAAATTTGGCGCCGTTGACGGGGATCGAACCCGGGTCACCCGCGTGACCGGCGGGAACTTCTCAGTTCCATGCTCTATCTCTAGAGTTGAATTCAAAGAGTCTCTCGTTGACTCAGGAACCTGCGTCAATGTCATGTTCAGGGCAATTGCAGAGAGATTGGGAGCTGACATTCAACCTCCAAAGACATCTATCACGTTCGCGAACGATTCCACCTCTCTTCCATATGGGACAATCGCTGATTTGATGATCACAATAGGAGACTGCCTGATTCCTACTGATTTTCAGGTTGTAGAGATGAATGTAAAATCTCGTACGTAGTTGATTCTCGGAAGACCGTTAATGGCTACGGTTGGTGCCATTATGGACACACCCAGCAAGCACATCTCATTCTCATACATTGACAAGGAGGTGTACTACAAAGCCATCCCTAGAGGAACTCCCACACGTATCTCTTGCATCGATGCTGTAATAGGAGCGACGTTGATATCATATCCTTTGGAAGAACCTCCTGACGTACCAACTATCACAGACGTTTCAGCTGAACAGCCCAGCATCCCCAAGGAAGTTGTCAAGAAGGCTAATGCAACAAAGAAGAAGGCCAAGAGCAACAAAGTCGAGAATCCCCATGTCACTTTAATCCCTCAGAAGAGTGATGGGAATTCGATTGAGTATAAGGTCAAGTGCAAAGAAGCTTCGAAGACATTCTCTAAGGCTATAATTTTTCTTACTTCGGAGCTGAAAGAGAAAGGACAGAAGTTTGTGAAAGGCATGTTGAGAAAAACTCTGAAGCTAGCAATGTCAAGTTGTGGAGCCTGTTTTGGTGCAAGCTCTCACTCTTATCCAGCCTGAAGGGCGTTACAGTCAAGCTACTGACATTAAACAAGCGCTTGGTGGGAGGCAACCCACAGGTGAGTCTTTTATTTTTGTATTTTTTTCGTTTTTGTGTCTTGAATCAGATTGGAGGAAACAAGGAGAAACTGAACTGGCAAATCACGAAATCGCCAGGGTATCCTGTTGGTATCGGTCGATACCCTGCGGGCAATGAAATCTCTTGTGTCGATTTAAATCTGGTATCGATCGATACAAGGCTGTGTGTCGGTCGATACTCTATGTTCCAGCAAGGTAACTTCTTGTTTTTCCCAATTTTGTTCTGTTCTTTTGTTTTCTTTCACTGACTCTAGGCTAAATAACACTGAGGACAGTGTTGTTCAAGTCTAGGGAAGGTGTCTGCTGACATTGTGTATGTTTTTCTTAGAGTCAGTCGTTTTAATGAGTCAAAATTGTTTTTATTGAGTCAAAACTTGTTGGAGATAATGATCATGTGCTTGAACCTATTGATTTGATTTTGTTTTTGAGTGCACAGTGTTGCAAGATCAGTTCTAGATCGACTAATAAAAAATCCAAGGACTGACCAGTTGACTAGAAAACATCCATGTCTCCAGCAGAGTTCTTCTGAAGCCTGAGCCAATTTTGGCACTTCATCGATGTGGTTAGTGTTTACAGAGCTTGATTCATCATTCATATCTGAGAAAGGAACCCATGTGTTTAAAAGAAATGGTATTTCTCTCCCTGTTACAAGTTGATAAGGCATAAAAGATGAAATGATTTTCTTCTGAGTAGAAGGCTAGGAAAATTTCCAGCCATGATATAAATCCTTTTTAAGCCATGATATAAATCCTTTTTTATAGAGTCTTTATAGTATTTTGGAGTATTTTAAAGTCTTTTACAAGTCATAGCACGTTGGGAACATTATTGGAGATATTGGAGCTTTCTGGAGCATTTGGAGCAAAGCAGAAGTTCGTGTTGCTGAGAACCCGATATGAAGCCTTGGTATCGATCGATACTGGCTAGTATCGATCGATACCCATCGCAGCAAGACACGACCCGCGAGTTTTCTGAGACTTGAAGAATTGCAAAAGTGCCCAGAAATCTTTAATAATTAAAAGAAACCCCAATTCGTGTTTTAGGTTATTTATAGGGATTTTACAGCCACTTTTAAGGCTATGCTTTATTTTGCTTTGGTTTAAGAGAGAATTTGGTGAGAGAGACAAGTCTGAATCTCCCTTCGTCCGAGATCAGATCTCAAAACCTATTGTTACTCTTTCTTATTTTCTATTGAGTATTTATTCAAACATGTCTATTGATTCAATTTTCATGTCTGAGTAGATCTCTTGTTAGGTTTGGGGATTCTCATAAGGGATTTCTTTGAATGCTAGGTTGAATTATTATTTAGGGTTCATAATCTTAATTAGTTCTTCGCCTTAGGTTGTTCTCAAAGCTAATTCTAGATTGATCACCTAGAACTTAGATCTTAGGATATTTGATTAGGCACGACAATGCGATTAATTACCTAACATAACTTACGGTGAGTAAATTGATTATTCGCAAAGAGATTTCGTTTAATTGATTTGTGAACATATCAAACTTGAAATTAAGGCTGATTTATTCCTAGGAATTTGCAAAGAAATTTGGGATTCTGAAGTTTAGATTTAGATAGTTTTCGCAACGATAGTTGGTTGATTATACTTTAGTGATTTGGGTTCGAGAACCGTGCGTAACCTGAACCCTGATTACTTAGTTTATTTTGCATTCATTGATTTCCTGAGAAATATCACTGAACCTATCTTTTTCCCATCGAATACAACTCGTTTACTACTTTCTGCTTTTTGTTAAAACTGAATTGCTTAACTTAGCTCGATACTATACAATTTAATGTATGATTTCTGTGAGTCCTTGTGTTCGACCCATAACTATATTACAACTACTGCTTTAGTACTGTTAGAGTATTAATTTGAGCATATCAGTGTTCAAAGCTAATTCTAGGTTGACGAATCTGGAAATTAGATCTTAGGATAATTAATTAGGCACGACAGTGCGATTAATTACCTGATAGAACCTTAGGTGAGCAAATTGATTATTCGCAAAGAGATTTGGTTTAATTGATTTGTGAACATATCAAACCTGGACTTTAAAGCTGATTTAGACCTTAGGATTCGCAAAGAGATTTGGAATTCCTAGGATTTAGATTTAGATTATTTTCGCAACGACAGTTGGTTAATTATAGCTTAGTGATTTGAGTTCAAGAACATTGCGTAATCTGAATCCTGTTAGTTAGTTAGTCTGCATTCATTGATTTCCTGAGAAATACCCTGAGCCTATATTTCCTCCAATTGAATTACATCTCTTTTAATTTCTGCACTGCTTTCAATTACATCTTCTGACTTAGCTTAATTCTCAACTACATAATCTATTGTGCGTCTCTTTGAGTCTTTGTGGTTCGACCCCTAGCTATACTACGATAACTGCTTTAGTATCTAAATAGGGTATTAATTTGAGCATATCAAATTTTGCGCCGTTGCCGGGGATCGAACCCGGGTCACCCGCCTGACCGGCGGGAACTTCTCAGTTCCATGCTCTATCTCTAGAGTTGAATTCAAAGAGTCTCTCGTTGACTCAGGAACCTGCGTCAATGTCATGTCCATGGCAATTGCAGAGAGATTGGGAGCTGACATTCAACCTCCAAAGACATCTATCACGTTCGCGAACGATTCCACCTCTCTTCCATATGGGGCAATCGCTGATTTGATGATCACAATAGGAGATTGCCTGGTTCCTACTGATTTTCAGGTTGTAGAGATGAATGTAAAATCTCGTACGCAGTTGATTCTCGGAAGACCGTTCATGGCTACGGTTGGTGCCATTATGGACACACCCAGCAAGCACATCTCATTCTCATACATTGACAAGGAGGTGTACTACAAAGCCATCCCTAGAGGAACTCCCACACGTATCTCTTGCATCGATGCTGTAATAGGAGCGACGTTGATATCATATCCTTTGGAAGATCCTCCTGACGTACCAACTATCACATACGTTTCAGCTGAACAGCCCAGCATCCCCAAGGAAGTTGTCTAGAAGGCTAATGCATCAAAGAAGAAGGCCAAGAGCAACAAAGTCGAGAATCCCCATGTCACTTTAATCCCTCAGAAGAGTGATGGGAATTCGATTGAGTATAAGGTCAAGTGCAAAGGAGCTTCGAAGCCATTCTCTAAGGCTAGAATTCTTCTTACTGCGGAGCTGAAAGAGAAAGGACAGGAGTTTGTGGAAGGCATGTTGAGCAAAACTCTGAAGCTAGCAATGTCAAGTTGTGGAGCCTGTTTTGGTGCAAGCTCTCACTCTTATCCAGCCTGAAGGGCATTACAGTCAAGCTACTGACATTAAACAAGCGCTTGGTGGGAGGCAACCCACTGGTGAGTCTTTTATTTTTGTATTTTTTTCGTTTTTGTGTCTTGAATCTGATTGGAGCAAACAAGGAGAAACTGAACTGGCAAATCACGAAATCGCCAGGGTATCGATCGATACCCTGTTGGTATCGGTCGATACCTTGCGGGCAATGAAATCTCTTGTGTCGATTTAAGTCTGGTATCGATCGATACGAGGCTGTGTGTCGGTCGATACTCTATGTTCCAGCAAGGTAACTTCTTGTTTTTCCCAATTTTGTTCTGTTCTTTTGTTTTCTTTCACTGACTCTAGGCTAAATAACACTGAGGACAGTGTTGTTCAAGTCTGGGGGAGGTGTCTGCTGACATTGTGTTTGTTTTTCTTAGAGTCAGTCGTTTTAATGAGTCAAACTTGTTTTTATTGAGTCAAAACTTGTTGGAGATAATGATCATGTGCTTGAACCTATTGATTTGATTTTTTTTTTTGAGTGCGCAGTGTTGCAAGATCAGTTCTAGATCGACTAATAAAAAATCCAAGGACTGACCAGTTGACTAGAAAACATCCATATCTCCAGCAGAGTTCTTCTGAAGCCTGAGCCAATTTTCGCACTTCATCGATGTGGTTAGTGTTTACAGAGCTTGATTCATCATTCATATCTGACAAAGGAACCCCATGTGTTTAAAATAAATGGTATTTCTCTCCCTGTTACAAGTTGATAAGGGCATAAAAGATGAAATGATTTTCTTCTGAGTAGAGGGCTAGAAAAATTTCCAGCGATCTCATTATTCTACTTAAGAGGGAATGATCACACAAATGTTGAAAGCGAGGTTAGGAAAATTTCCTGTGATACCATTATTCGCTTACACCTTTGATTACTATTAAGGGAAGAACCGGGGATTCGGGGGCTAACACCATCGATTCTCGCGTCTCAAACCTTAATATGTAAATGCAAGGAACATAATAAGAAATAAGTCTGGGGGAGAGAAATAAAACCAAAAAGTGTGAAAAAGGGTGGTTCCTTGTCATGATATTGTATGGTAAAGAATCTAGAAGGTTCTTGAACATTGGTTGGAGCGATGAAACTGGCGAGGATGGCTTTATTTGAACAATGCTGTGAGATAATGTGAGGAGTCTGGAAAAGCTGCGAATGTCTACGGAGAAGTACATGGTGGTTAGATCGAAAGATGGTTAGGTAACACTTGGGTACTTGGGAAAAGGATCTCTGCAATGGTTCGTGAACAGGTGAGTCTCCACGTTTTCAAACCTCTTTCTCTGGTTTAATCTTCTATTTGCTTGAGGGCAAGCAAAGGCTAAGTCTGGGGGAGTTGATATATCATGGTTTTTACCCCTTTTAGGCCATAATATAAGTCTGTTTTATAGAGTCTTTATGCTATTTCGTAGTCTTTTAGAGTCTTTTACAGGTCATAGCATGGAGCCAGCTGCTTTCCAGAGACTGATGATAGCGAGCATGAAGAGCATCTGGGCTGCTTTTCGCTGCTGTTGCATGACTGACACGGATGCTGATCCGTCGTCCCAACCTGGACCGTCACACACCGCACTTGCTGCTGACCATGAGAGCGATTCTGAGGAGACGGAGGATTAGTAACCCTTCTATCTGATCTATCACGTTTGTATTTTTCTTTATTTTTCTTTTATGTTGAACTTACGTCAGTGTTTGTTTTTGCATTTGAACTTCTTTGGATTCATCATTGATCTACCATGTTGCTTTTAACCTGTTTTTGAGTGTTCCTAACAGTGCTAACACCTAACACAATGGAATGCTTTCTCTGGTTAAGCAACTCGACACGCCTGATTTTCAATCAGTGTGTCGACATACGGCTAGTATCGATCGATACCCTGCAAAGGTACGGTTTCTGGTTTTCATAATCCACTCAGTTCATTTGTTTTCTTTCACCAACTCTAGGCTGGATAACACTGGGGACATTCTTGTCTAAGTCTGGGGGAGGTAGTCGCTGACTTTGTTTTTGTTTTTCTTAGAGTCAGTCCATTTTTGAGTCATTCGTAATCCAGTGTTTTCATAATCCACTCAGTTCATTTGTTTTCTTTCACCAACTCTAGGCTGGATAACACTGGGGACATTATTGTCTAAGTTTGGGGGAGGTAGTCGCTGACTTTGTTTTTTTTTTCTTAGAGTCAGTCCATTTTTGAGTCATTCGTTGTTTTATTGAGTCGTTTTATTGAGTCAAAATTTTGTCTGAGACTGTGATATTTTTCTTGAATCTACTGATTTGACCTTGCTTCTAAATGACCATTGTTACAGAATCAGCTCTAGATCGACTAATGAAAAATCCAAAGGCTGACCGGTTAACTAGAAGACACTCATGTCTCCAGTAAAGTTCCTTAAAGCATGAGCCAAATTTTTGCACTTCATCGATGTGGTTATTACTCTTAGAGCTTGATTCCTCATTCGTATCTAACAAAGGAACCTATGTGTTTGGAATTATGGTATTTCTCTCCCTGTTATAAGTTAATTAATAAGATGCATTAAAAGATGAAATGATTTTCTTCTGAGTAGAGGGTTAGGAAAATTTCCAGCGATCCCATTATTCTACTTAAGAGGGAATGATCACACAAAGGATTGGAAGCGAGGCTAGGATTTTCTTATGATGACATTATTCGCCTACATCCTTTGATACATTAAGAGGGAAGAACCGGGGATTCGGTGGCAAACACCATCAATACTCGCGTCTCATACCTTGATGTGTATATGCAGAGCTGAAAAAAAAGAAAAAAAAGAGAACATAATGAGAAATAAGTCTGGGGGAGAGAAATAATACCAAAAATTGTGAAAAAGGTGGTTCTTTGTTATGGTATTGTATGGGAAAGAATCTAGAAGGCTCTTGGTATTAATCACAGCGATGGAACTGGCGAGGATGGCTTGATTGAACAATGCTGTGAGATAATGTGTGTAGTCTGGGAAGCTGCGAATGTCTACGGAGAAGTACATGGTGGTTAGATCAAAAAGCTGGTTAGGTGATATTTGGGTGCTTGGGAAAATGATCATTGCAACGTTTCAAGAACAGGTGAGTCTCTACGTTTTCAAACCTCTTTCTCTGGTTTAGTCTTCTATTTGCTTGAGGGCAAGCAAACGTTATGTCTGGGGGAGTTGATATATCATGGTTTTTATCCCTTTTAGGCCATGATATAAGTCCGTTTTATAGAGTCTTTCTGCTATTTCGTAGTGTTTTAGAGTCTTTTACAGGTTTTAGCACGTTTGGAGCATAATTGGAGATATTGGAGCTTTCTGGAGCATTTTGGAGCAAAGCTGAAGTTCTTGTTGCTGAGTACCCGATTTCACGTCAAGCATCGATCGATACCTCCTTGGTATCGATCGACACTCATAGCAGCAGACACGACCCGCGACTTTAATGAAGAGTTGAAGAATTGCAACTTGGTCCAGAAGTCTTTAATAATTACAAGAAGCCCCAAAACGTGATTTAGGTTATTTATAGGGATTTTAGAGCCACTTTGTTGGCTATGCTTTATTTTACTTTTGTTTGAGAGAGAGCTTTGTGAGGAAGACAAGTCTTAAACTCACTTCGTCCGAGAGAAGATTTCGAACCCTCTTGTTACTCTTTCTGTTTTATTTGATGATTTATTCAAACATGTTGATTGTTTCATTCTCCATGTCTGAGTAGATCCACTTTAGGTTCAGGGTTCTCATAAGGGTTTTCTCTGAATGCTAGGTTGATTAATTTATTAGGATTCACTATATGAATTAGTTCTTCACCTTAGATTGTTCTCAAAGCTAATTCTAGGTTGACGAATCTGGAACTTAGATCTTAGGATAATTGATTAGGCATGACAGTGCGATTAATTACCTGATAGAACCTTAGGTGAGCAAATTGATTATTCGCAAAGAGATTTGGTTTAATTGATTTATGAACATATCAAACCTGATATTAAAGCTGATTTAGACTTTCTGATTCGCAAAGAGATTAGGAATTCCTAAGATTTAGATTTAGATAATTCTTGCAACGACAGTTGGTTAATTATACCTTAGTGATTTAAGTTCAAGAACTGCGCTAAATCTGGATCCTGCTAGTTAGTTTATCTGCATTCATTGATTTCCTGAGAAATACCATGAGCCTATCTTTCTCCCAATTGAATTACAACACTTTTAATTTACGCATTGCTTTCAATTACATCTGAATTGCTTAGCTTAATTCTCACATATATAATCTATTGTGCGTTTCTGTGAGTCCTTGTGTTCGACCCCTAGCTATACTACGACAACTGCTTTAGTATCTAATTAGGGTATTAATTTGGGCATATCAGTTATCCACATACATATAACAAAGTTAGCAGTTACTTTTACAATAGAGATCACATGGGATATAATATAGGCTGCATGACATTAGTTTTACGGACACCACCTGCTTATCGAATATGTAAAATAAAATCTTATCCACATAATTTATTAATTATAAAATTAACATCATAACCAAATCTTTGTGCAAACTATTTAGATTTATATATGTATATGTATCTTGATGAGAGTCATGAGACTAAATACATGTTCTATTTACAAACACACGTAATGTGTTATTTAGATTTATCTACAGAAAACATATAGTGAGTTCTTTAAAACTAATTATAAACATCCCACTTATATATCTACCAGACCTGATAATAACATCTCACATATGAAACGCAGACGCAGACACAATCGGCGGCGGAGGAACCGAAACATTTTTCTCAACAACCGCATGTGCTTCAGATATAGGTGGAGGAGAAGCCATAGACTGATCATCATATGCTTTGGATTGGATAGAAGTGGAAGAAGAAGGAAGGATGTGTGGAGAAGAAGAGACATTTTTCGGTTTTTCGTAATTCACAATGCGGAGAGAGAGTGAGAGAGATATTTAATGAGTGTGTCAGACATATATCTATTCATTAGATTTTATTAAGAAAATCAAAAATTTAAATACAAATTAATCAAAAGCGCGTAAGGTCAAAATGGGGAAGGTTGGTGGGTAAGTATATTTGTTGGTTGAGTCATGAAATGGGCTTGTTGATTTGTTAAATAGGGATCCAAATATTGTCAAGGGATGCAAATATTCTAGATTTTCTACTGTTTGAAAAATTCAATACAAAGAAGCAATTCCCGAGGCATTGGGAACCATCTGGAGAATAATTTGTCTTTTTTTTTCCAGAAAAACTGCAACCAAATAATCAATCAACATATTTAAGCACAGAAGAAAAACATTGATTATGCGTAATTTTATTCATAGTCAATTACACATAAGATAATATTTTATTTTGCCCATAACTCATTTTTAAAAATTCTTAATCTTTCTCCTAAAACGTAAAAATCTAAAAAAAAGCTAGAGCACATAGCCTACAGCAAAAGCTGAAGATAAAATGATCATTTTTTATTTGTTTCTTCCATAAAAACCCGAACGTTTGATCAAAATCCAACAACTGCACTGTGAAATTAGAAACGAATTGAATATAATTGGTCCATTTAACACGGAAAAGCATGCAAAATCACTTTGCATTTTTTTATTTCAAATGTCCATGTTTCCCAATTTTAGAACGATCAATTAATTTACGATGAGAAAAAATACTTGAACAACAACAAAATAAAGCTACCAGATAAGGGAATCAAAACATAAGAAAATAGAGACGAAATAGGAAGCCTCTTTGAAGGTATTTGTTTATGTCTCTATCCAAAATTTGCAAGATGAAGTTTATGCACTCAAAATGGTAATAGAGGGTGGAAAAAAAGTTAATATGGATGAAAGACATGAAGAAGAATATTAGATTGTCAAAATCTTGTGTGGAAAATAATGACGTGGTAAAAAGAAAATGATGTATATTAATAGTTTTTTATTGGTTTTTTAGATTTAATTGTTTTGATGATGTACCATCTATTAAAATGATAAAACAAAATATGATGTGTCAACATATCTAGAGATTCTAGTATTATTATAGTATTGATTTGTCTAGTCATGGTCTCATAGAAACAAAAAAAAAAGGAAAAATAAAACATGTCTATTTCTGGATTTTTTGTTTGTGTGCAAATTATAAGAACAAAAACAAACTTTTCAAAAATACATTTGAAAAAATGAAATCTATTTGAAATAATAAGGTACATAATCTCTTATTTTTTTATAATCAATATGCATCCTTATTTAAAATAAAATGGAAAAATATATCCAATAACTTTTACCAAATAAACAATGTATATATATATATATATATATGGAAAATTATTTTTTATTTAGTAAATATGTATATAGAAATCTTATTTTCTATGTTCTACAGATTTAATACTATATAAATTTACTAAATATTTAAAATCAATATTTTTTTGAAGTAAGAAATTTCAAAATATTATATACATATATTTTGGTATCTCTTTTAGACCATATATAAAAATATTAAATACAATTTTTTAAACAGATAATTTTTTTTTTTGATGGAACGTTAAATTTATTGCATCAAAAGAAAAGTTATGTACAGATGCTCAAGTGAGCATGAGAAAAAAGGAAAAAGAGGCAAAACAGAGTTTCAAGGCTAAGAAAACCAGAGCGAGAGAGGCGTTTTTGATCGTCAAAGCTGGGCATGGGTGTGCGCAAACCATAACTGCATAAGAGGCTGAAGATGAAGGCTTTCCCAATAGCGAAGAGAGGTAATCCAATTCCAGATTATTTTGTCAATGTGTCGGGCGAGGCGATGCGTTTGCCGGTGAGGCTGTCCATGAATTATATCGTTTCTTTCTCTCCAAACAAAATAAACAGTGGCTTGGAAAGCTAGACGAGCAAGAATGTATTGCAGGTTTTCACTAGACAGCGCAGCAATGGCAAAGAGTGTATCCGATCAATCCGGAGTTAGTCGATTGGCGAGCAGAGACCCACTTACTTCGGACCAGAGCGTGAAGGAGTAAGGGCACGCAAAGAAGAGGTGATCACGGGTTTCATATCTCTCTTTGCAAAGAACACACGCCTGAGTCGCATTCCGTTGTCTCATCCGGACACCCGTGGGTAGACGATCCCATAGAGAAAGTCATAGGATGAAACTATATCTCGGTATTGCTTGAGGGAACCATACCGTTTTGCACAAAGTTACTGAACCTGTCACATCTCTGAGCTGTTCCCAGGTTGCACGAGTTGAGAATTTAGCTCGGAAAGAGTCTGGCCCGTGCCGCCAGAGGTAGACATCAGGGCCCAGAGACTCTTGGGGAAGCGGAGTGGACATAATTTGATCTACGAGTTGTGGGAACTGTCTGCTGCGTCGTCTCTTGATTTTCCATCCCGTGGGGGAGCAGACATCAGAGACGGTTGCTGTCAGGGGGATGCCCAGCACTCGCGGACCACTATTACCCGTGATATCCATTATACGACCAAGCGGCAGCCAACTATCGAACCAGTAGGATGCACTCTTACCATCATTGACTTCCACTTTGATGAAATCGCGAGTTGGTCATGGAGCTTCAGTAGCTTTCGCCATACCCATGAGCCAATAGGGATGACCACGCATGAGGTTGTGGCAAGTCCAAGTAACCCATAAGGAATCCGACAAAGAGAATAATTTCCAGATGAGACTCAAGGCAAATACTTTTGACGCATCTCGCATTTTCCTGATTCCAAGACCACCTTCATATTTTGGGCAATAGATTTCTTTCCATGCGAATTTTACATGGTTCAGGCCAGTTGGAGAGCCAGACCATAGGAAAGCGCCACATAGTTTCTCAATTTCACTGAAGCAACTGGACGGGAGACGAAAAACGGAGCACCAAAAGTTCGAGATGCTTGATATCACCAATTTTATATGCTGGAGACGGTCCGCGTAAGATAGTTGCTTGCTTGTCCAAGAGAGTAGCTTACTACGGATCTTATTTACTAATGGAGCATAGTTGTGAGTCGTCATTGTTTTCGTAGTGAGCGGGAGGCCCATGTAACGGAAAGGTAGCGTACCGATGGGCATGCCCACTGAATTTGCAGCCGCTAAGAGGTTTGTGGGATCTCAGCCTGAGACATAGAGAGCAGATTTGGTCGGGTTTATATGGAGCCCAGAGATACGACCAAACGTGTCGAAGACCTGTAGGATACCCTCGAAAGAACTTGATGTACCATCCGTGAAGACTAACAGGTCGTCAGCAAAACTCAAATGCGTTACCTTTACTTCTTGACAATGTGGGTGATAGCCTATGACCCCTGCTCCTACGGCGCGATTCAGCATACGAGATAGAGCATTTATAACGATGACGAACATATACGGGGAAAGCGAGCAACCTTGTCGCATACCACGTTTGCTCGGGAAAAATCCCTCTAATTCACCATTTACGGAAACAGAGAAGTAAACTGTAGAGATGCAAACTCTGATCGAGTGAATGAATAACACATGGAAACCCAACGCTTTTAAGGTGGAGGTGATGAAAACCTAGTTTACGGTGTCAAATGCTTTTGAAATGTCAAATTTAATCACACTTCGGGCTGTGCCAGAATCTTTAGGATAGTCATTGAAGAGTTCCGTTGCAAGGAGGACATTTTCGAGCAGCAAACGTCTCTTGATGAAAGCGCTTTGATTTGCTTTGATAAAGTCCGGTAGAGTGGTTTTAAGCCGATTTGCTAGGATTTTCTAGATCACCTTGTACAACATCTTGCAGCAATCTATGGGACGGTAATCTTTCATTGTTTGGGCACCCGGAATTTCGGGATGAGACCTAGAGTCGTGGCATTTACACTTCGCGGCATAAAACCAGTGAGGAAGAATGATTGAACAGCGACGGTGAAATCAGGTCCTACCGTAGGCCAGGCAGATTTATAGAATTCGAGAGAGAATACGTCCGGACTAGGAGCTTTGTCATTAGGCATAGAGAACAGTGTTTGCCGGATCTTTTCCGATGTTACTGTGGCCGTAAGCCGAGCGCAATCTGCAGGGGGACAACGAAAGTGTAGGAGGCCCAATAGATATGTGAGGGAGCAGTCCTGATGATCTGAAGGTTCTGGTTGAAGGAACTCCCTGGAATGTGATATGCTCAAATTAATACCCTAAAAGTACTAAAGCAGTTGTTGTAGTAAGTGTAGGGGTCGAACACAAGGACTCACAGAAATCACACAATAGATTGTATAGTATCGAATCAAGCTAAGGAAATCAGAGGAAACAAAAACAATAAACAGCAAACGAGTTGTAAATTCAATGGAGAGAATATAGATTCAGAGTATTTCTCAGGAAATCAATGAATGCAGATAAACTAATTAACATGATTCAGATTTAGCACGGTTCTTGAACTCAAATCACTAAAGTATAATTAACCAACTATCGTTGCGAAAACTATCTAAATCTAAATCCTAGAATCACAAATCTCTTTGCGAATCCTAAAGTCTAAATCAGCTTTTAGATAAGGTTTGATTTGTTCACAAAACAACTAAACCAAATCTCTTTGCGAATAGTTATTTTGCTCACCTTAGGTTCTATAAGGTAATTAATCGCACTGTCGTGCCTAATCAATTATCCTAAGATTTATGTTCTAGGTAGCTAATCTAGAACAAGCTTTGAACACAACCTAAAGCGAAGAACTAATTCAGATGGTGAACCATAACAATAAATCAACCTAGCATTCAAAGAAATCCCTATGAGAAAACCCTAAACCTAAAGTGGATCTACTCAGACATGGAGAATGAAAACAACATGATTGAATAGATTATCAAAGAAAATAATAGAAAACATGAGTTTAGAGTTGTCTCTCCAAAAACCAAAGTAAAATAAAGTGTAGCCATCAAAGTGGCTGTAAAATCCTATTAAATAACCTAAATCACGTTTTGGGGCTTCTTGTAAATAATAAACTCTTCTGGGGCAATTATGCAATTCTTCAACTCTTGGAAAAGTCGCGGGTCGTGTCTGCTGCGATGGATATCGATCAATACTAGGCAGTATCGATCGATACTGATACTTCAAATCGGGTATTCAGCAACACGAACTTCTGCTTTGCTCCAGAATGCTCCAGAAAGTTCCAATATCTCCAATTATGCTCCAAACGTGCTAAAACATGTAAAAGACTCTAAAAGACTCCAAAATAATAGAAAGACTCTAAAAGACTCCAAAATAATAGAAAGACTCTATAAAATGGACTTATATCATGGCCTAAAAGGGGTAAAAACCATGATATATCAACTCCCCCAGACTTAGCATTTGCTTGCCCTCAAGCAAATAGAAGACTAAACCAGAGAAAGAGGTTTGAAAACACGGAGACTCACCTATTCATGAACCATCGCAAAGATCATTTTTCCAAGCACCCAAATGTCACCTAACCAGCTTTTGATCTAACCACCATGTACTTCTCCGTAGACATTCGCAGCTTTTCCAGACTCCACACATTATCTCGCAACATTGTTCAAATAAAGCCCTCATCGCCAGTTTCATCGCAACAGCCAATGTTCAAGAACCTTCTAGATTCTTTACCATACAATATCATGACAAGGAACTATCCAATTTCACACTTTTTGTATCACTTTCTCTCCCCCAGACTTATTTATTATTATGTTCTCTTTTTTTTTTAAATCTACATGTACACATCAAGGTCCGAAACGCGAGTATTGATGGTGTTTGCCACCGAATCCCCGGTTCTTCCCTCTCTATGTATCAAAAGTTTAGGCAAATAGTGGTATCACGGGAAATTTTCCTAACCTCGCTTTCAACCTTTGTGTGATCATTCCCTCTTAAGTAAATAATGGGATCACTAGAATTTTTTGTAGCCCTCTATTCAGAAGAAAATCATTTCATCTTTTATACTCTTATTTATCAACTTATAACAGGGGAGAGGGATACCATTACTTTAAACATATGGGTTCCTTTGTCAAATATGAATGATGAATCAAGCTCTGTAAACACTAACCACATCGATGAAGTGCAAAAATTTGGCTCAGGCTTCAGAAGAACTCTGCTGGATACATGGATGTTTTCTAGTCAACTGGTCAGTCCTTGGATTTTTCATTAGTCGATCTAGAGCTGATCCTGCAACACTGGTCACTCAAAAACAAAATCAAAACAACAATTCAAGCACATGATCATCATCTCCAACAAGTTTTGACTCAATAAAACGTTTTTGACTCGATAAAACAACCGACTCTAAGAAAATCAAACACAATGTCAGCAGACACCTCCCCCAGACTTGAACAACACTGTCTCCAGTGTTATCTAGCCTAGAGTAGGTAAAAGAAAACAAAAGAACAGAAAAAGAAATAAGAAAAACAAGAAGTTACCGTGCTGGAACATCTGGTGTCGACCGACACACGGCCTGGTATCGATCGATACCAGGCTTAAGTCGACATGATGAACTGTCTTATTCACGATTGGTGTCGACCGATACCAATGTGGTATCGATCGATACTCAGGCGATTTCAAGTTTTGCTCTTTGTTTATCCTGACACAAACACAGAACGAAAAATAAAAAGAAAAATGACTCAAAAGCAGACTTGCAAGTGGGTTGCCTCCCACCAAGCGCTTGTTTAATGTCATTAGCTTGACTGTAACGCCATTCAAGCAGGATAAGAATGAGAGCTTGCACCAAAACAGGCTCCACAACTTGACATCGCTAGCTTCAGAGTTCTGCTCAACATGCTCTCCACAAACTCCTTTCCTTTCTCTTTCAGTCTGAAGTAAGAAGAACTCTAAGCTTAAAAAATGGTTTCGAGGCGCCTTTGCACTTCACCTTGTACTCAATCGAATCTCCATCATACTTCTGAGGGGTTAAAGTCACATGGGTAGCACTCTCGACTCTTTTGCTCTTCGCCTTCTTCTTTGTTGCCTTAGCCTTCTTGACAACAAAAGGAAACTTTTTAAAAATACAATTAAAAAAAAAATGAAATCTATTTGAAATAATAAGGTACATAATCTCTTAATTTTTTATAATCAATATGCATCCTTATTTAAAATAAAATGGAAAACTATATCAAATAAATTTTACCAAATAAACAATATATATATATGTGGAAAATTTATTTTTATTTAGTAAATATATATATAGAAATCTTATTTTCTATGTTCTACAGATTTAATTATTGCAATTTCGTTGAAATTATTGCAATGAAGAGTCATTTGCAAACATGTTGCAAAACCCCCGTTGCAAATCAGCAACGATTATCCACGAAAAATAATTGCAAATATTGCAATGAACTGTCCACTGTAAATATGTTGCAAAAATCCCGTTGCAAAAATTCGTTGCCAATATTTCGTTGTAAACCTGTTACATAATAGTAACAAATTAACAACGGAATATTTTAGCAACGGAATATTTTAGCAACAATGATTTTGCAACGGGATTTTGGATATTGCAAGTTCGTTTCAAAGGCTAATTTGCAATAGATTATAATGTGTTTGCAACAGAATTTTTCATTGCAAATTAGCAACAACCTTGTTGCAACACAAAATATCGTTGCAAACATTGCAATGAACTTTTCATTACAAATATGTTGCAAACACCCCGTTGCAAATATTAGCATCACCATCGTTGCTAAATTTCGTTGCTAACAGTTCATTGCAAACCTGTTACAGAATGGTAACGATTTAGCAACAGAATATTTTAGCAACAACGATTTCGCACCGGTTTTTTAGTTGTTGCAAGTTCTTTACAAAGGCTGCTTTGCAACGAATTATAATGTGTTTGCAAGGGAACTTTCCATTGTGAATTACATCATTTCTTGTAGTGAACCCATTTGATACGTATTCCTTTTCAGTATCTCAGTCTTTATATATAATTTTAAAAACCCAAAAGCTTTCAAAAAACCGAAAACACAAAAAAATGAAGCAGTAGCCCGAAACGGATCACGAAACACCAACGAGGCGAAGCAAAAAATGAGTCCGAGCAAATAGCCGGCCAGCCGCGGTCGCATGGGCTCGACCCGCGGCAGGGTTTTCTCTGCCCGTGGCGAAAGGTAGGTCGGCCGCTGTCGCATATGCTCGACCCGCGGCCAAGCCATTCAGGCTGAAAACGTGTCCTAGCAATTCCCAAACCATTCCAACCTCTATACATTCAATCCCAAATATTTGTCTGACCCGAAAATAAACCATAAATGGTTTAAATTTTCTTGTCCCGCACGCCAAGGTAAGTCCCGAAAAGTTTTTGAAAAATAAAAAATTCCTTTTTAAACATAAAAACCACTTTTCAAAAATCAAAAAGATATTTTTAGATCAAATATCTTTTCATCTTCTCTTCCAAAAGAATTGGAGATTTTTGAGCAAGAACCACTTTTAAAATTCTTAAGCTTTTTTCCTTTCTCAATATTTTTCAAAGGAGGTTTCAATTCCAAACTATTCTCATCTCATCCACAAAGGTATGACATTAAAATATCTACTTTTTCATATGAATTCAACTTTAGATTTTTCTTGTTTTGACTAGATCTATGTCTATGATAGCTAGAAATTCATAGAGAACTTGAGATTGAACATATAGAATGTTTAGATTTTGATTTTAGCACTTAATTACTATGAATTTGAGATTTTTCGTATTTGAAAATTTCAAGCTTCTTTGAAAACGAATTTGAAAGCTGGAAGTGTCTAGTTGTAGAACTTGCCTGGGAGTAAGTTCTCAATCTTCTCCTGACTGATCACCTCAGCCAGACTCAAGCTACTGACGTTAAACGAGCGCTTGGTGGGAGGCAACCCACTGGTAAGTCTGTATACACGTCTTTTATTTTATTATTTTTCATTTTTGTGTCTTATGTTTCCGTGTAAATCAGATGAAAAAGGTTTGTGTCGACCGATACCATCACTGGTATCGATCAACACCAGAAGAAACATACGTTGCATCGACCAATGGTCCTTGTATCGATCGACACCAATAATGGTATCGGTCGATACCCAACGCACAGGTAAGTTCTCTGATTTTCACGTCTTCACTCAGATGTTTTGTTTTCTTTCACCGACTCTAGACTAGATAACACTGGGGACAGTGTTGTTTAAGTATGGGGGAAGTAGTTGCTGACATCGTTTTTGTTTTTCTTAGAGTCATAAAAAAAAAAATTGTCGTTTTATTGAGTCAAAAATTTGTTGGAGATTATGATCCTGTGCTTGAATCTATTGTTCTGATTTTGTTTTTGAGTGACCAGTGTTACAGGATCAGTTCTAGATCGACTAATGAAAAATCCAAAGACTGACCAGTTGACTAGAAAACATCCATGTCTCCAGCAGAGTTTTTTCTAAAGCCTGAGCCCAATTTTTGCACTTCATCAATGTGGTTAGTGTTTACAGAGCTTGATTCATCTTTCATATCTAACAAAGGAACCCATGTGTTTGAAGTAATGGTATCTCTCTCCCCTTTTATAAGTTAATAAATAAGAGCATAAAAAGATGAAATGATTTTCTTCATAGTAGAGGGATAGGAAAATTTACAGCGATCCCATTATTCTACTTGTGAAGGAATGATCACACAAAGGTTGAAAGCGAGGTAAAGAAAATTTCCCGTGATACCACTATTCGTCTACGCCTTTGATACATAGAGAGGGAAAAATCGGGGATTAGATGGCAAACACCATCAATACTCGCGTTTCGGACCTTGATGTGTATCTGCAGATCTAAAAAGATAGAAAGAACAAAATGAGAAACAAGTCTGGGGGAGAGAAAACAATACCAAAAAGTGTGTGAATTGGGTAATTCTTTTGTCATGATATTGTATGGTAAAGAATCTAGAAGGTTCTTGAACATTGGCTGCAACAATGAAACTGGCGATGAGGGCTTTGTTTGAACAACGTTGCGGGATAATGTGTGGAGTATGGGAAAGCTGCGAATGTCTACAGAGAAGTACATGGTGGTTAGATCAGGAGCTGGTTAGGTGACATTTGGGTGCTTGGGAAAAGGATCTTTGCGATGGTTCATGAATAGGTGAGTCTCCATGTTTTCCAACCTCTTTCTCTGGTTTAGCTTTCTATTTGCTTGAGGGCATGCAAAGGCTAAGTCTGGGGAAGTTGATATATCATGGTTTTTACCCCTTTTAAGCCATGATATAAGTCCGTTTTATAGAGTCTTTCTACTATTTCGTAGTGTTTTAGAGTTTTTTACAGGTTTTAACACATTTGGAGCATAATTGGAGATATTGGAGCTTTCTGGAGCATTTTGGAGCAAAGCAGAAGTTTATATCTCACAGTGTGATGTCTGTCAAAGGAGAGGGAAGATCAGCAATAGACATGTGATGCCACATAATTTCATCCTTGAGGTTGAAGTTTTCGATTGTTGGGGCATCGATTTTATGGGTCCATTTCCCTCGTCACACAAGAACAGGTACATCCTGGTTGCTATGGACTATGTGTCCAAATGGGTAGAGGCGATTGCTAGCAGAACCAATGATTCTTCGGTGGTCGTTAAGCTGTTTAAGACCATCATTTTCCCTCTATTTGGAGTACCTCGAATTGTGATAAGTGATGGTGGTTCTCACTTTATCAACAAGATTTTCAGGAGGTTGCTGAAGAAGTATGGTGTAAACATCGCGTGGCTACTCCATATCACCCTCAGACCAGTGGGCAAGTCGAGGTATCCAACATGCAAATCTAGAAAATTTTGGAGAAGACAGTAGGTGCTTCTAGGAAGGATTGGTCTACGAAATTGGATGATGCGCTATGGGCTTACATGACTGCTTTCAAGATACCATTGGGTACTACACCGTTTCACTTGCTGTATGGGAAAGCATGTCACCTTCCAGTGGAGATAGAGCACAAGGCTGCATGGGCGACGAAGTTGCTGAACTTCGACATCAAGCCTGCTGCAGAGAGGAGATGGATTCAGCTGAACGAGTTGGATGAGATTAGGCACCACGCCTACGAGAACTCGAAGCTGTACAAGGAGAGAACCAAGGCTTATCATGATAAAAAGATCATCTCCAGACATTTCGAGCCGAACGACCAGGTACTTCTGTATAACTCTCGTTTGCAATTGTTTCCTGGTAAAATGCGTTCTCGTTGGTCAGGTCCTTTCACAATCAAGGAGGTCAGACCACATGGTGCTGTCGTGCTAATTAGTCATACATGCGAGGAGTTTACTGTCAATGGACAGAGGGTGAAACAGTATTGGGCGAAAGCCGAGATTCCAACAGGGCAGATAATGCCTCTGGATGATGCACCCAATGCATGAATGGCATTACAGTCAAGCTAATGACGTTAAACGAGCGCTTGGTAGAATGCAACACACTGGTGAGTTTGTATATAAGTCCTTGTCTTTTTATTTTTCGTTTTGTGTCAGGATAAACAAGGAGCATACATGAAATCGCCTAAGTGTCGATCGATACCCTGTTGGTATCGGTCGATACCCTACACAATTAAGAAGAGTTCGTTGTATCGACTTAAGCCTGGTATCGATCGATACCAGGCCGTGTGTCGGTCGATACACCTGTCCCGGATAGGTAACTCTTCCTTTTCTTCACAATTCCACTATGTTCTTTTGCTTTCTTTCACCAACCTTAGGCTAGATAACACTGGGGACAGTGTTGTTTAAGTCTGGGGGAGGTAGTCGTTGACATTGTTTTTGTTTTTCTTAGAATCATTAAAAAAAATGTTTTATCGAGTCAAAACCTGTTGGAGACTATGATCATGTGCTTGAATTGTTGTTTTGATTTTGTTTTTGAGTGACCAGTGTTACAGGATCAGTTCTTGATCGACTAATGGAAAATCCAAAGATTGACCAGTTGACTAGAAAACATCCATGTCTCCAGCAGAGTTCTTCTGAAGCCTGAGCAAAATTTTTGCACTTCATCAATGTAGGTAGTGTTCATAGAGCTTGATTCATCATTCATATTTGACAAAGGAACCCATATGTTTAAGGTAATGGTATATCTCTCTCTCATGTTATAAGTTGATAAATAAGAGCATAAAAGATGAAATGATTTTTTTCTGAGTAGAGGGTTAGAAAAATTTCCAACGATCCCATTATTCACACAAATGTTGAAAGCGAGGTTAGAAAAATTTCCCGTGATACCACTATTCGCCTAAGCCTTTGATACATAGAGAAGGAAGAACCGGGGATTCGGTGGCAAACATCATCAATACTCGCGTTTCAGACCTTGATGTGTATATGCAGATTTAAAAAAAAAAATGAGAACATAATAAGAAATAAGTCTGGGGGAGAGAAACTAATACCAAAAAGTGTGAAATTGGATGGTTCCCTGTCATGATAGTGTATGTTAAAGAATCTAGAAGGTTCTTGACCATTGGCTGCAGCGATGAAACTGGCGATGAGGGCTTTATTTGAACAGTGCTGCGAGATAATGTGTGGAGTCTGGAAAAGCTGTGAATGTCTACGAAGAAGTGCATGGTGGGTTGATCAAAAGCTGGTTAGGTGACATTTGGGTGCTTGGGAAAAGGATCTCTGCGATGGTTCATGAACAGGTGAGTCTTCGTGTTTTCAAACCTCTTTCTCTGGTTTAGCATTCTATTTGCTTGAGGGCAAGCAAAGGCTAAGTCTGGGGGAGTTGATATATCATGGTTTTTACCCCTTTTAAGCCATGATATAAGACCTTTTTATAGAGTCGTTCTAGTATTTTGGAGTCTTTTATAGTCTTTTACAGGTTTTAGCACGTTTGGAGCATAATTGGAGATATTGGAGCTTTCTGGAGCATTTTGGAGCAAAGCAGAAGTTCGTGTTGCTGAGTACCCGATTTGAAGCGTCGGTATCGATCGATACTGACTGGTATCGGTCGATACTCACCGAAGCAGATACGACCCGCAACTTTTCCAAGAGTTGAAGAATTGCAAAATTGCCCAGAAGACTTTATTATTTACAAGAAGCCCTAAAACGTGATTTAGGTTATTTATTAGGATTTTACAGCCACTTTGATGACTACGCTTTATTCTACTTTGGTTTTTGTGAGAGAGCTTTCTGACGGATACAAGTCTGAAACTCTGTTCGCCCGAGAGAAGATTTTGAACCCCTGTTTACTCTTTCTTATTATTTATTCAACGATTTATTCAAACATGTTTATTGATTCAAACATGTTGATTGATTCAATTTCCATGTCTGAGTAGATCTCTTGTTAGGTTTAAGGTTTTGCCATAGGGATTTCTTTGAATGCTAGGTTGATTTATTGTTAGGGTTCATAATCTGAATTAGTTCTTCGCCTTAGGTTGTTCTCAAAGCTAATTCTAGATTGATCGCCTTGAACTTAGATCTTAGGTTAATCGATTAGGTACGACAGTGCAATTGAGTAATCTGATAGAACTTAAGGTGAGCAAATTGATTATTCGCAAAGAGATTTGGTTTAATTGATTTGTGAACATATCAAACATGAACTTTAAAGTTGATTTATTCTTAGGAATTTGCAAAGAGATTTGGGATTCTGAAGTTTAGATTTAGATAACTCTCGTAATGACAGTTGGTCAATTATACTTTAGTGGTTTGAGTTCAAGAACCGTGCGTAACCTGAACCCTGATTAGTTAGTTTATCTGTATTCACTGATTTCCTGAGAAATACCCTAGGCCTATATTCTCTCCACCGAATTTACAACTCTTTTACTGTTTATTGCTTTTGTTTCATCTAATTTGCTTAGCTTGATTCGATACTATTTTGTCTATTGTACGATTTCTCTGAGTTCTTGTGTTCGACCCCTGATATACTGCAACAACTGTTTTAGTACTTTTTAGGGTATTAATTTGAGCATATCATGCATACATTGATGACGCTAATAGAGGGTGGAGAAAAAGTTAATATGGATGAAAGACATGAAGAGGAATATTAGATTGTCAAAATCTTGTGTGGAAAACAATGACGTGTTAAAAGAAGTTGATGTATATTAATAGTTTTTTTATTGGGTTTTTAGATTTAATTGTTTTGATGATGTGTCATCTATTAAAATCACAAAAAAATCTGATGTGTCAACATATGTAGAGATTCGATTATTATTATAGTATTGATTTGTCTAGTCATGATCTCATAGAAAAAAAAAACTTATCTTTTTATGGATTTTTTGTGTGCAAATTATAAGAACAAAAAGAAACTTTTCAAAAATACATTTTTTAAGAAAATGAAATCTATTTAAAATAATAAGGTACATAATCTCTTAATTTTTTATAATCAATCTGCATCCTTATTTAAAATAAAATGGAAAAATATATCCAATAAATTTTACCAAATAAACAATATATATATGGAAATTCTTTTTTATTTAGTAAATATGTATATAGAAATCGTATTTTCTATGTTCTACAGATTTAATACTATATACATTTACTGTCAATATTTCTTTTTTTGAAGTAAGAAATTTCAAAATATTATATACATATATTTTTATCTCTTTTAGACCATATATAAATATATTAAATACAATTTTAAACGGATATTTTACCCTTCTTAGTTTAAAATTAATAAATTTTTATGACAAAATATGTCTCTAATGATTTTTTGGTTATGTTAGTGTTGTTGTTGTGTCACCCTTCAAATTCAAATCCGTTTTTTT